>JAMKCH010007167.1:0-52325 GCA_023653785.1 Ophioderma brevispina
CCTATTCACTCTGTGTTAAATATTTACGTTCATGTATGCCTCAGCTAAGTATGTGCAAAAAGTCACATAAGTCAACTTGCAAAAACTCCCACAAAATGTCATCTTATTTATCCCTTCCCATACCTTTGACATGGATATTTCCCCTTGACTCGCCCTTTCCTTTTTAAAGGAATTTTTATTTTAGGAAAGAGATGAGTAGTCCCCAATTCTCATACAAAACAAAGCAAATTTGACAAGAGGGTTAACTTTACACCAAATTTTACCACCTAACTAAACATCCTAGATATTGAAAATCATACTTTTCTGGGTTGCTCATGCTTATACCAACAACTTGACACAAACTTTGTCAAGATCCTTGCTATGCATTTTGAAAGTTTGAACCCCTCTACAACGACCAATCAAATGAATGAACTTTGTCACATTTCATTTTAATCCATATCTGATATCTCTGTAACTAACATCAGAAATATGCAAAAGTATATATTTTCTGATTCCTTACGATGTGATGATACTTTTCAACTAAATTGAACCACTTTATATGACTGATCTGTTTAGATTCAAGATGGCCACCAAATGGACAAGGGACAATATTTAATTTTGGTAACATCAAAATTCTTCAAGGTGTCACAATGATTTTTAAAATCATGTTAGAATTTAGTGGGATCACTTAAGACACTATCAGTGATTTGAAAAATATTTGAAATTTGCAGAAATAGCTTCAAAGTGAAGGATAAGTCTGTAGAATTCTCATAAGATACCTTTTCCAGCTGTAGAATTGAAACAAAAGGAAGAAAACGGCAGTGTTCCAAGATACGATTCTCCATTCAATTACGTGTTGTAGTAAGTGTCCGTTCGGACAGTAATGACTAAAATCTCCGATTCTGTCCTTATTAGGTTGCTTCTGGGCTTATCATTTGCAGGGTATGTCAGGATACATGTACTTGTTACGTTGCTAAAATCTGATTTTTGATGATTTTTTCGATTTGCTGATTTAGCAAATCACTGATAGTGTCTTTAAAATTTTTTAAAAGTTTTATAAAGTTTTAAAGCTCAAAATACAAGAAACCTTTTGACCAGTCCCCATCTCCTTAGTTCAAAACAGAAATGAACAATTCTGTATGCAAATATAACCCCCTACTTACCATCAGCATCTACTTCATTGATCATATCCTGGAGTTCAGCCTCTGTTGGATTTTGACCCAAAGACCTCATCACAGTGCCTAATTCTTTTGTTGTGATGGTACCATCACCATCTTTGTCGAAGAGCGAGAACGCCTCCTTAAATTCTATACAGAGATTAAAAATATAAACTTCATAAGTGTTATGTAAAATTGTTCATTCCAATAATATATCAGCATATGCAACAATGAATCCACAGTTAAATGTTAATTTGTGAAGTATACACTAAAATGTTGTCCATAGTAGAATACACAATTTCGAACTGCCTGTGTATAATTTTTTTTATTATTATTATATTACAATGAAGGACTAGAGTAGCTTTGACTTGTTCACTTTTTATTTTTTAGGACACTTGTGGCTCACCAATCCAATGTGATAATGATAATGCACAAAAGAGAAGATACCAGTAGCTTCCCACAATGTATTGCTCCCATTGGATGTTTTTGTACAGGTAGTCAAGTGAATCGTTAGAGATGAAACATTCTTAAAATGGAGGTTTGTAATCAGTACTTTTACTTTACATATGTTTCATCTCTAATGATTCACATCAGTACCTGTACAAAAACATCCAATGGGAGCAATGCATTGTGGGAAGCTACTGATATCTTCTCTTAATGCACAATACCACAATACCCACTGAGAAAGATTCCCTGAACAGGAGGAAAAGGTTGTCTCTGAGACAAGCCAGAACAGGATAATTGTAGTGGTTTGCACCTTGTCCATGCACACCTTACAACAAAGGGCATTTTGAACCAATCCCATAATGCATTGCAATTTACCTATACTGTACAAAACTCATGTCAGTACTTAGGGATAAAAAGTGTATAAGAAGCTAGAAGACCACAAACCATTTCCAGGGCCATTGCTAGACATTTTGTCGGGGGGGGGGGTGTAAAACTGAAGAAATGTTACTGCCGCAGTAAAAGTCCTTGGAAGTGCAGTGAGCGTATAAAACAATGCAACTGACGGCATGCGGTTCAGGGCCCACTTAAAGAGACATGAGATTTCCAGAAAGAAGGGCCCCAATTTTTCTCGAACCTAGGTTTTTTACATATTTGGAATGCTTACCAATGTATTAGATCACCTGAAGTGAATGTAATAAGATGATGATTTAGTAGTTTACTGTAGTGCACGAAAGAAAGTCAAAGCATGGTTTTCTTGGGGACGATTACGAGAGCAGCAAGTTGAAAACAAGGTTTGCGTTTTCTTTTCATCTGTTTGTTTATCCATAAACCTTCCAAACGTCTCGGTAGGTGGTCTACAACCAATCCAGTGAATGAAATTTGAGAGAAAGTAGTATCCTCAAATAAATCTCCCCTGTCACTTTAAGGGACCAGTAAAAACTTTATTATGATAAATGTCTGACAATTCTTGTTGATGGTTGAAACAAACTGCACAAGAGACTTGATACAAGTATCAAACTGGAAAGCCCAAAACAGGTGGGTTCCAGGGGCCCGATTTAGGCCCTGGTGGGGTGCAGGGGCAGAGCCCCCTGCCGGGGTCCAGGAGGCGGAGCCCCCGGAAGCTCTTGGATTGAGCTATCAGGAAACCTCAAAGATGGCCAATTCAAAGGAAAAAGACTGCGTTTCTAACTTTGATCAATGAGACGGCCAGTAAACTCCGGAGTAACAACTGCCGAGGAGGAATGTTGAAACAGTATTGTTCTTAACTACCGTATTTGGAAATCTCCTTTTCAATGTCGATATACAAATTGCATAACTTTAGTGGCAAGATGACCCCAAAAAAATAATATACACAAATTATATTAAGGCGGATCCTGGAGACGTCATACCACTGACGACACCGGCGATCCCATCATTCTATCGTCCTCTTTCCCGCCACCCCATAGGCTCACCACTCAGGCGACAACCAGTGGGGCTTGGTGGGAAGGGATCGACATGGAATAAGGAGAATTACAAATCGGGAGTTAAGAAAACCTATACTGTTTTCAAACACAACTCATCAATTTGAAAATCTCCTTAGGGTTTCATGTCGATCAAAAACCAAATTGCATCGACATTGAAAAACCCCTTTTCCAGACTAGCACCGACCATAGGGAGGTAGTTGTCGCTCGAAAAGAGAATAACACGATTCGAATAGAAACCCAAGAGTAGAACAAACCCTAAGGCGACCCTCAAAGGGCGGCCGCGAGTAGTAAGCACCACACCTGGATACAGGAAGAGCGAAAGCTACTAAAGGCTTAGGACAAGTAGGCCCCACCGCAGCTCCCCGTCCACCATATAAATTAATTCCGGTTAAAGTACCGGGAATCGACTTACCCTGAACTATCATGCTCACGCTTGTTCGAGGGACGGAGCGAGTAAAACGCCGTGCGTCATGGGATCATACCCTCATGTTATGTTGTTATGAAGGAATTGGATGAGCGCCAGTCAACAGTATTTATGATTGTTCTAGGCGGAGGCCACTTTGAAAGGCAGCAGAACTTGCCCCAGCTCTGGTGGAGAGAGCCGTAGCACGTTCGCCGGCGTTTACCGCATTGGCCTGGTTGATAACCTCACAGACCCATCGTGCCAGAGTTTCTTTTGAGGCAGCCGTATACGGAGGTCGTGTTCTCACAAACGCTGCTCGACACGAAGGGCTGTGACGGGAGAGGGTAGATTAGAACTTCACGGACAACACAGTGGTCTCCCATACGGGAAAGAAACAACTGAATGTCCGGCAAGAACAACGAACAATTAGTCCTTGAGCTGCCCTACAGACCCGTATTACACTTGCTCCGTCAGAGAATTTGAATGTTTGATTTGTAGTACAATCTGCAGAGGACTTTCAAACCCTACAATGTGGAAAATTGAAACCCATGGCCAAAACTCTTGGTACAGCCATTTTCTCAAAATGGCCGCGGTGGTGACCCTTTTGAAAATCATAAAAAGGTCACATTTCAGGAATTATAATCAGTAAAAAAGCAAATAAGGTTCGTTTTCACTAAATTTCTGACATTTCCATCCACGAAATGGTTTTTAAATTTCAAAACCTTCCACAAACTCTAATTATGGCCATACAATTTCAAAAGGGCGGCCAGCAAGATTATGAAAACCCAAAAATGCCATAATTGGTCCAAATTCACTGCAATGGTAAGTGAGGTGTCGATTTCATTCAATCCTGACCATTTTCAAACCCACTTGGAAGGGGTTTTGAAAATAAAAGCCGAGTAAACTATTATGCGGCCATATATTTTAAATGCTGCCGGCGGCCATTTTTGTTAAAAATGGATAAATGTCAAAATTCCCGCCACTAAATCAATGTAAAGGCACATGATTCTCCTTTTCACTAAATTCTGCCATTTTTCGACCAATGGTGTTTTTAAATTTTAAAAATGGCCAAAACTCACTTTCGGGCCATATATTTTCAAAATGGCTGCCGGCAGCCATCTTGAAAACAAAAAGAATTATGGCGGGGACCAGATCAACTACCAAAGTAAATGTTGTGACCTTTTCACTTGATTGTGGCATTTTCAATCTGTGTTCTAGTTAAAAAATGACATAAAACGAAATAAAATTAAACGACACTCCTGGCACCAGAATTAAGTATAACAGATGTTGTTTGTCAGGACATCAGAAATTCAGACAGCCGTACTTAGCAGGCATATAACTTTTTCACTCACCTAAACTCAGCTTTTTATTTATATCACACATAAATGAAAACAAGTGGACACAGCCACTATGTTATTACCATATCATCACTTCAATAGTGAGTTGAATACTTTGGGAATTGTATTAGAATTACACAATACACGTTTTGGGTGTTCTACTCTTGATCAGACGAAGACAGTTACCTATGTCTTAAGAAGAAAAGTCGACTATATTTATGACTTTTTCAACGGAAGATATTATAAGCTGCTCACCAGTGCATTTCTGATATAGTTTTGAGTAATACTGCACCATCTACAGCAGAGTTCATCTCTAATCACATATGGAGTATTTTCTTATACTCTTGCCACAGGATTTGATCGAAAGTTGTATACATAGCCATCACCTTGAAATAATTAAGACCAAATCAGCGCCCTTATGGGTAAAACAGAACGAGTTATCAACTGACTCCGGCAATTTTTTCAGCAAAGGACAGAAATGGGTTTAATACCAAGAAAACGCATGCAGAGTTGATTCCACGGTATGTATCTCTTGACCGGTTCTGTGACCTTTGTGTTTTAATGAGCACGAGGTCTAGATCTCATGTAATATATGCATTTGTTGAATAAAGTTAAGCCAGTGCCGCTTTAATTAAAGATAGAACAATATTTTGGTGTTAAGTTGCTTGCTTAAATGTCTTTTATTAAAAAATAGATTCAATCCCAAATCAATTAGCAGAAAACGTTAATTTACTCGGGGAGATATGTTTAACCATTTGATCTGGCATATCTACTTGACAAGAAAATGGCCAAACACTTTACATGCATTTCTTTACCAGTTCATGAAAACTTTTCAACTTTAAGTTAAAAAAGTAAATTATAAGTACATTTGTCACATGTTTCCAAGGTATTAAAATGGGGGAAACAGTTAAAAACGGGGGGGGGAGGGGGGGAAATAATATGGGAGTTAGAAGAGAGTCAGGGACAGTAGCGGTGCCGGGGGGAGTTCCCTATGTTTCTTGCCCCAGGTGCTCCCCAAGACAGAAGAAAAATGACAGATTGGGGCAAAAATCACCAACTTTTGACAAAAAACCAGTGATTTGGACAAAATTGGGTTAAATCTCAAACCTGTTGATGTTTGCCACCCCAAACAAAGTCATTTTCACCTCAAAAATTTCACTTTGCCCGTTTATCCCCCCACCACATCTCCTGAAAATATGGCAAGGCAAGTATTTCAGGAGGTTAATGACTTCAGACCCTTAAATGGTAGCATGACACCATTGTCGGTGAACCATGCAGCCGTAACTTGATGTATACAAAACAGGACCACTATCATAGAGATTCAGACATTGTGGACATGAAAAAGGTCCACTGATTAGGACATGAATAGCAATCATGTAGGTGGGGCTGGGATAAGACGTGTTCCCTAAATGTGATGTTCCAATCCGAGGGGGTGGTCCAAAGGATTGGATGATCTTGGCCCCATTCACAAACCACGAAACCAATTTATTCTTCATTTTTAGATGATGTCTCCTACTAAGGTTCAAGTATTTACTAAAATCTAAAAGGACTTCAAGGGTAAAACACATAATGGCTGAGGTTATGTCCCGATTTGCTCAGGGCATCATACCCAGTGAATACATGCCAAGTGAGTATGGAAAGCCCGAAGGTCTCAATAACTATACATCAATTTTATCAACAATTAATGTGATTGGGGCTCGTGTATGGGAATTAACTTTTAGGGCAAAAAAACAAAACAAAAACACAACACATACATTAAACACATAATACACCTAACGCAATGCAGGGAATAACAATAACACTATTTCTCAGTTTTTCTTTTCTTTATGGTCCTTTTCATCTATTTATATTATTGTATATCATTTGTGTTTTAAATTCTATTCATGTTAGTTTGTTTTATGATGACAATTAAAGGTTTTTTAAAAAATCAAAAATGAAACTCTTTATAACCAATTGCCATAGGTTGTAAATGCCAGAATGTGAAAGGGGGAAAAAGAGAACTTGTTCCCTTTGGAGCCGACCAGGGGGTCGTTCCCGAAACTCAGTCTAAATCTACGTGCATACTATGTCATGCCGTCAGTGGACCATTGTCCCCCCCCCAGCACTGGGTAACTGTTACGAAAAGTTGCTGTTATGTAGGAAATACGCATGCGTTAGTATACACGTATGGTTACGCACGAGTTTGTGAAACGGGCCCCTGGTGAAGGATTTAGGGCATATGTTGTTCAAAATGGCTGCCGACGGCCATTCTGAAAGTATATGGTCATATCTAGAGTTTACTTAAATTTTGAATTTTCAAAACCATTTTCCATTGGGATGGGAATGTCAGAATGATTGAAACTGACACCTCATTACCTTGGTGGTAACTGATTGTCCAGAATTATAACATTTATGTTTTAAAATGTGATCGCGCATTTTGAAAATTAACAGTCATATTAGAGTTTTAAAAATATTAAGATTTTAAAGACCATTCCATTGAGTGGGTAAATGGGGATTAGTGAAATGATTGCCGAATTTACCTTTAGCTGATATAATCCGGAAGGTAATTTGATGTTTTCAAGATTGGCCGCCGGCAGCCATTTAGAAAGTATACGGTCGTCATTAGAGTTTACTTGGTTTAATTTTTCAAAACCATCCGGTGCGTTGAAAATGTCAGAATGAATGGGAAATCGACACTGACTTACCTTTTTGCCAGTTAATTGGTACAAATTTATGGGAATTTTGTATTTTTTCATAATCTCTGCTGGCAGAATTTTGAAAATATATGCCAAAAAAAAAGAAAAATTAAAAAGGTTTCAAATTTTGAAACCACTTCCAGTGGATTGGAAATGCCAGATTTATTGAAAAAGAAAACCTCGTTGCTTTTTTAGCTGTAGAATTCATGGAATGTTGCCATTTTATGAAATTTCAAAAAAAAATGGTCACAGAGGCCATTTTGAAAAAAAAGGTGTACCAAGAGTTTGCCAGGGTTGGAATTTTCCACCTTGCATGGTGGAAGTCAAATGATATGGACTCAAAACCAAACTTTAAATTCCCTGGACGGAGCTAAGTGTATACGGGTGGTAGGGAGCCATGGACTAAATGGCAGGGCCCTAAAGCCAGGTCGTCATTTTTCTGAAGGAAACCCGGGAGGAAATGGAGTGGCACACGGAAAGTAAAAAACTATTAAATTTCCCCCCAACCATGCGTGCAATTCGGAGGCGCGCCGGCTCAGGAAAATAGTTTTGGCGTAACGGCAGCCAGAACTGGCGGAGCCCATTCGCTCCAACGGCAAACCTTGGTCAAAACTCCGTAGGGCGGTTGGCACATCCCACCCAGGCATAACTTGCCTCGTTGGCGGCCTGTGTTAAAATGCCAGGTAAGAGGCGGTTCAAAGACTCATCACCTCTCGGTACCGCCCCAGGCAGTACCCGGTGATAGAACTGAACGCGACCTGTAATTCTGATTGTGTTCGGTCTGGCCACTACTGAATAAAAGAATTCAGGGAAGTTGCCGATCTGAACCAACAGAGGAAGTGGCGGACCAAAAGTTTTTTCGTCCTGCCCCAATTAGCAAAGACCCACCACCGTCCAAAATAGTGACGTGTGTGGATCTCGGCAACACTGCAAGCAGGTTCATTCACCAGCAGACGAAACCCACGCTGAGAGGCAAGGGGGCCACAAGTATTAAGTCGCAGTCGACCCTTCCGACCACGTCTACCACTCGTGGGATTAGTGGGATCGGAGGGAAGGCATAAGCCTTCATCCCACCAGTCCAGAGAGAGAGCATCCGACCGCCCACGCTCCGGATCGCGTCCAGGGATCATCAACATGTCCCCAAGGCTGGCGCATTAGACCCAAACACCCAGAGCCCAGCCAAAGCACAAGCTCGTCTGACCCCGGAAAGGAGCGTAGTGCATTGAATGACATTGCTACACGCTCCTTCGTTGGGAATACATGGCCAGTGGGTTGAGACAGATCCATCTGCGCATCACCAGAAAACTGGGAACGGGCTCGGTTCGAATTTGGATTTTCGATAGGTCCGATGAACCCCAACTTCGTGACCTCCTGCACCACCCACTATGGTGTGGGCGAGAGCGAGGTCCATCGTTGGGCTGTAAGATCACCAATCGTCATATAGATACGAAGGTTGATCCCCTGCCATCCCGAGAACCGAGCCAACGCCTTGACCACACGAGTGAAGACTCGCTGCGGCCGTTGACAAAAAGTCCAAACGGGAGGCACCAGGAACTGGTTACACTTCTTGTTCTATCTGAAGCGTAACCAGACTTGGTTCTCCTGTTCGATTGGGATGTGGAGGTAGGCGTCCCTGAGATCCAGAAGACGTCGCCCACAATTTTTGATTGGGCAACGAGAATCGAGGGGATCGGAACGATTGCCTGCTTGCGTCAAGTCCGCTATTGCTGAACCAGGACTCTGACGCTTCTTCTGGATCTAACGGGGATCCGTGTGACTTCCTGAAGAATTACGGGGTGAGGAGCCTGAAACTCCCAGACATAACCAGCGGATGACTACCCTCCTCACCCCAGCAATCGACAAAGATTTCTCGCCAGCGATACTGATCCTTGATTAAGTGGCCGCCCACCGGGGGATAACCCGCCCACCGGGGGATAACGCAGACTCCTTGCGAGAACTCTTGGAGGTCTTGCTCTCCCCTTTGCCGCGCTTTTTTTCCGCTTCCCCTCGCAGAACTTCCGGAGGACGCCTTGGGACTTGGCGGAGCAGCGCAGCAGAATTGGTCAGGGTGTGTTTGTGGCCAGCAGGGCTTTGGGCTGCCCCCCCCCCCTTCCTCTTAGAAGAACGCTTCTTCGAGCGGCAGCCTTGCCCTTCCCCCCTGTACCTTGTCGAGCCCACCTCACGGGCTTCTCGGTTCGTGATCAGAGTTCGCCACTGCTTCAATAGCCGATTTTAACTCCGACCGAACAAGGAGACGCCCGACGGAAACCGTTGATGCTGTCGCCACTGGCGGAGAGGAGGCCGCTAGATAGCCAAGACCGTTCTTGCGACGCAACACCAGAGTGCGCAAAGCAAGTGCCATGGCCACATCCAACGACCAAGCGATGGCCAAACCCGCGAGGAAGATAAACCCGAGAGAACTCGGGTGAATCCCCGCCCAGCCGCAATCCAGATTGTTCAGAAGAGTAAGCTGAAACTGAGCATCGCAGCGCGATGAGCGACCGAATGCCGCCCGTCGATGTCGCCCTCCCCTCCCAGAACCATGAGAAGTCAGACAGGCTAGACCGTGCCCCCCCAAAGGGAGACGCTCACAGACTTCCTGCTTCGAGGTCCCGGCACGGCAAAAAGTTTCTCGTAGTCCTCCGAATGAACTCGGATGGCCCGATCAACTCTTTTCTTTCGCAGCCTGGACCATGCCTTATCCGGGTCGGACCAGTCTGGTCCACCTCTCCGCGAAGGACTGAGGCAGAATCAACGCCGCCTGAGCAGAAGTCTCAGCCGCAGCACCCATTGGAATCGGGTCACTGTCAGGCAATACTGTCTGCTCAGCGTGCACGAGAGATCGAAAGGCCACAAAAGCCTCCGAAAGGATCTCGTACCTGGCGAGGACTGAGGTTCAGAAACCCATCCGCCTTGGAATCCGACAGCGAAGGAGATACCTGCTTCACCAGCTCTTCCATGGGAATGGATTTTGCCGCCTCCACACCCGAACCCGAATCCTCGGAGCCTCGTCGCCAGAGGCAGACAAGCATCCGAGTCCCTGGTCACCGTGAAATGCCCGCTAAAGAGCAGGCACTACGGGAGGGGGGACTGGAGGGGGGACAGGATGCTGGCCGCGACCGGCAGCCGTCTGCGGCACAGGCTTGCTGAGCACCTGCTCACCGTCAAGGCTGATTAGCATGGACCAAGCCCTTGGGGGGTACCCTGCCACCACACCCGCGTAGCCAGGCCATGGAATGCCCATAGGGCCGGCATGCCGAAAGCATGCGGGGGATACGCATGAGGTGCAACACCCCTAGCATACCCCTGGTCGAGCGGGTACCCAAAGCCTGGTGGAGGCGTTGGCTGAACCCCCGTAGCAGGGCCGCACCCCGAATCCACCCCTGAGCTGGCTGCTGCCTTACGCCAGCTACCTGCCATATGATTGGACCCAGTAAATCCATGCCATGAACCACAGGGATCATCCCTGCCCCCCCCCCCTTGTTTTTGCCAACCCCGGTTGGCAACCCACGGGGACCAGCAAGCGAAGGCTGACGCACGGCGGCACCGAAGGCCATCGCCCCCCCGGACCCAAGCTCGCAAAGCTGAGACCCCATCCCATGGATGAGATCCCGGCCGCAGGCAGGGTTGAAGTCACTGAAAGTAGGCGCCGCAGCAAGACTGGGGTACCCTACGGCCCGTGACACTGAGGAACGGCAGGCCCACCAGCACCCAGTGTACGTCCCTGTCCCAACCCGCCATGCATTTGTGCCAACGCCCCCGCCTGCGCCGGACTCAGAGCCCATCCAGCAGCAGAGGTACAAGTTCCCCCCCCGCCGCGGGGAAATCCCCCGAACCCGACAGGGTTGTGCCACCGCAGCTCCCCGGAGAGAGTCTGGATGACCGAGACGCAGGACCAGGTGCTCAGCCCAAGCCAGCCCGGATGCCTCGGCGAGCACTGCCTGCAGCATTGCCAGATGCAGTTGCCTGCACCAGAGGAGGGCCTCCACCCCGAAGGGATGCCGGCCCAACCTCGCCTGGCGACCTGCCGCCCCGAAGGGGGAGGCTCAGCCGAGCCCTAAGCTACCCCTGTCCCGATAGACTAGGTGGCCTAGACTAGGCGGCTCCTGAGGCAAGCGCCTCCCCTGCAAGGGGAGCACCCTCAGCCCGGTGAGCTTCAAACCCCAAAGGGCGAGGCGTAGCCCGGCATGAAGCCACCTCTATCCCATACAGCTGGGACTGAGACAGCTCCAAGTGCGCTCCCACGGCGAGGTTCAAGCCCGTAGGGCGATCCCCCATTAGAGCGCTGGGCAGCCGAAACCTGCCGCTGTGGTGTTTGTTTGCGGCCACCACCAGGACCGAAGCCTCCCCTGCCAAACAGCGCTCGGGGGAGCACCACAAGCCCGCCGCCTTGTCAGACATAGCCCCGCGCCGTGCCGACTTGCTTACCGGAATTCCACGAGAGAACTCCCGCTCGCTGTCAATCATATCCCAGTGAATGCCGCTATAGTCCTACA
Organism: Ophioderma brevispina; assembly: GCA_023653785.1. NCBI lineage: Eukaryota > Metazoa > Echinodermata > Ophiuroidea > Amphilepidida > Ophiodermatidae > Ophioderma > Ophioderma brevispina. The sequence continues at coordinate 11,958 of JAMKCH010007167.1, forward strand.
CAGTAAGATAGGCAAGGGGACTCCCTACATGATCGATGACGCCAGCAGGCCAGGTGGGGATCCCACTCAAAAAAAATTGAGCGCATCCCCCCCAGCGCAGTGGCTTGGTCATTGAAAGCGATAGCACCACGATACACTCAAGTAACCTAAGTTAATTGTCCTTCTCGAAGGTCCGGTAATTTAAAACACGACATTCCTTCCAGAGAAGGACAAAAGAGGAATTATGGCAAGACCAAACAAAGAGGGCGATCTACTAGGGTAAAAACGACCTGGCTTCAAGGAAGGGCCTTGAAGGTAATTATCGTGTCTAGCCTACAGAGACGTTGGCACAATGGGCCGGCTGGATCACGTAACTAAATTCTAAAGATGCCTCAAAGAATAAATCGATTTAACTAATTAAAGATTAACTTTCTAAGAATTGGTCTGGACACTCAATCGGATTTAGCTTGTCTGTGACACAATCTGTAAGGCACACAAAAGAATTGGAGTTAGAAACTATTGTAGTCCAGGCCATCCAGATGTCACAATATTATCACTACTGCGACAATTTTGCCAACTTTGAGTTTTCACTTTCATGTGTTCAATGGACATCACAAGGAATCACTTTCAACTTGTCGCCACATTTCCAGTGTCGTATTTCGTCACCTGGGGGGCCTTTTTCAAAATGGCCGCCAAAATCATAGAAAAATCGAATAAAAGCGTATTGTTTACCACAATACCATCTAATAGGGTCACGTTTCTGGATAATTTTGGGTCAAGTGACCGCTAGAAATGTGTGAAAACCAAAACATGTTGTTCAGGAATATAGGCGAAGAGCACCACAACAATTTAGTAGAGTCGATTTTAAATAGTCCCAACCTACATACACTACATCATACATTAATGGAAAGCTTTTATGGCTACTTTCAGATTAGGCATGATGTTGAAATTGCCAATGTTGGGTCCGAAGGTGGTTGTTAAAATTGACCAAATTTTAAAGTATTGTCCAATTATTATTTATGCAAAACATTCCAAACTTTGGAAACTCGCACAAGACTTTATAAGTAACGTAAAAAAATCTACACGTTTCCTCTAAATCACACAAAATCATCAACTGCAATACATTTGTAAAACTCCGCCCAATTGATTTTTCTTAAATTGAACAAATTCTGTTAAATCGCACAAGATTCTTTTAAACACTTAGTTCTTTTAAATCGCATAAGATTTGGTTAAATCCGCACACCAATCTTACATTGCAACAGTTTTCCTAAATTCGCAACAAACTACATCCATCGCATAAAATTGAAATTGCACAGGATTTCTTAAATCACATAGGGTTTGATTAAGTCTTGAGAAATTATATAAAAAAAAAATTTGGAGGAATTTGGAGAATTGAATGGACATTTCCACCAGATCTTCTCAAAATCGCATAATTTTCAAAGAATCACGGTTAATTTCTTCAAATACATTATCTTTTTAGATTTTCATAGACTGATTGCGATTAACCACTTTCCCCAGTGACATTGGGCCCTTTTTAAGCTGGGAGGTATGACATGTTCTAAAATCTACTTACATAGACACCACTATCTCAAAAAACATTTTGTTAAAAAAAACACATGTTTTTGACTAAATGGCCCAATTTTGACATGTCACATAAGACCTAAACTGAAAATGCCAAGGTATTGTCAAGTATTTCAGCTAAATTTAGAGCATAAACATGGATGTTTTGAATATGTAGCTAAAGTTTAATATTATTCAACTTTTAGAAACCTCAAATTTGAGAAAACAATGTATAGTTTGCACTCATATCGCATATACTTTCACTGTATATTTTGTAAACTTTTAGAAGTTAATTGGGAGCTTCTGGGACACAACATGTTATGAACCTACTTAAATAGAGGGGCATAGTTATAAATGATTGTCAAAATTCAATATCTCAAAAAAATATTTTTTTTACCAAAAAATGTAGTTTTTTGACTAAAAGGACCAACAAATTGCCTTTGGCTCTATTGGTCATTTCCACATCATACCTAATCTTAATACCAATTTGTCGCTCAGTAGGTTTAAGTTCAATTTAGAGCATAAAACACAAAACATTTTGATGCTAACTAAAAGTTCAATATTTTTTCAGGTTTTCGAAACATGATTTAGAAAAAACGTAATTTTCACCCAATATCGCCTAACTTACCGTATATTTTACAAACTTTAGGAAGCTTGGTGGAAGCTGCTGGAATGCCAATATATGTTTGAAACCTATTTAACATAGATGGGGCATGTAAGATAAGTCAAAAATAACCAATATCATATCTCAAAAATAATTTTTTGGCCCTCAAAATGTTATGTTTTTGGCTAAAATACCCCAACCACCTTTGGGCCCACATTGGCAGTTCCAAATCATACCTAATATGAATGCCAATGAATATCTTATTCGGTTTTTCAGCTCAATTTGGAGATAAAATATGCAGTTTGAATGCTTAGCTTAAAGTTTAACTATTTTTCAGGTTTAAAATATGATTTGAGAAAAACGCATATTTCACCTAATATCCTCTATACTTACTGTATATTTACAAACTTTAGAAGCTTATTGTGGCTTTCTGGGACGCAATATATGCTCGAAACCTATTACCATAGATGGGGCATGTATATAGAGTTCCAAAATACCATATCTCAAAAATCATTTTTTTTGCCCAAAATGTTGTTTTGGGCTAAAATGCCCCCAAAAACCACCTTCAGCACCCCTATGGGCAATTTCATTCACATCATCCAATCTGAAAGTAGACATATAAGCTTTCCATTGATGATGTAGGTGTATGTAGGGTGGGACTATTAAACTCCCAAAATTAGCCACTTTGGGGAGTTCCACTACTCTCCTATAATAGAGGGGTTTTTTCTTTTCAAAATCAAGGGCCCCAAAATCAATAGAAATTCTTTAAAAGAATTGTTTTACCAAAATGCCATCTAATAGGGTCGGGTTTCTAGATAATTTTGGACCAGTGAACTTGAACTGTTGTAAAATAAACACAGTGTTGTTCAGGAATGGTTGATGATGGTTTTGTTTCCAAAATGGCCACTGAATCATAGAAAATTAATTAAAAGCATAATGTTTGTGACAACATATCTACTACTTAGTTTTTCTCGATGATTCAAGAAAGTGTTTCTAGAAATGTTTTCATATAAAATGTGTCAAATTCCACGAATAATTGAGGGTACGTTGTCTAAAATGACTCCCAAATTCACCAAAAAAAAATGACAGAACACTACCAAGAGGTAATTTCAGATTATTTAAGAAGTTATTCTTTTAACGATGTTTACTTATCACAAATAACATGATGGGTAGAGGGTGCTTTCTTGTAAAATGGTGTATATACTAACACATACTAACACAGAGGGCTAAAGCACACACTCTAATGGCTGCGGCAAGTCTTTTTATGTATACCTCTCAGGCAATGATGAATGGAACCTTCAATTAGCGCTTCGGCTACATATCGAAGTTCTGCAAAGGTAGCTTTCAGCCTTGGAAACAGCTAGAAATGACATGGTGTCGTGGTGACTGTGACTGTAAAGTGGACAAGCAAGATATGACTGTTCGTTTTGCTTCAACAAAGTATTTCCAAGAGTAGACTACTGTGTGAAGCATAGTGCCCATGATGCAGAAAAAATCTGTGGTATTCCCATCTATTTGAGCGTGTCTATTCGAGGCCGGTGGCAAACACTTAAAATAGTACTAATAAAACATTGTGGAGTTTAATTTTGCAAAATAATTACCATATCCATCAAAACATATTGTATACAAAAAACTTGGTCTTGGTGCTCGATGCATATGCAGTGATCATAGGCGTAAATCCCGGCGGATGGGGGTAAATATATCCCCATATTTTGATTAAGGGGGGTATGGTCAATACGATAATCCCCCCATGTGATGCCCGGTCAGTGTTTTTGACAAGAATAACTTCATATTTTTACCATAATAGTTAAAAATGGTAAATTTCCGCTCGCATCTCGCGCATTCCTAATACATTTAACGATTTTAGTTATAAATGGACAAAAATTAGTTGCATGTGCTAGTAATGACATCTTTTCAGCAAACCATGTTTTCATTCAGAAAGTTCATCAACCCTCATACCACCCCCCATGTCCAACAAGAAATTTACGCATGGCAGTGATTGGGGTCTTGTTTCTTTATAAACCCACATTTTTGTTTTCTTTTTAAGTGGAGGAGATGCGGTTAAAGGTCATTACAGGTTTCATAAAAAATCGAAAACGGGGCCAATTCTCCCTCCCTCCTTTTTTGGGGTTAGAATTATAGGCACATCTTGGCGTAAGCTTTTCTTACAAAGCGTGATCTGTTGAGGATCGTGGGAGATCTTATTTGTTCTGCCGTATTGCTTTGATGTGCCAACCAGTGCAGCTATATTGTGTTGTACCACAAGTCGGTAGACTAGGTGGATGGGCCTATTGCATGTCCTGAAAGCAGGGAGGAGCCTTACTGGTTTGATGGAAAGGAGGGTGGAGGTGTCATCAATTCAACTTTCTTGGATCCATGATTACTAAGGAGGGTGACTGGCCATGAGATCCAATCTATCCAAGATCTGGGCAGACAGAAGCAGAATTACTTAGCACTTCCAAAAACTAGTATCTAGTCCAGGCTTGGGCATTTCAAATGGCCACATAAGCAAGTGAGACATGGACCCTTACCCAAGCAGACCGTAACGGAATTGTAGCCTTTGGGATTTGTGGTAGGGAGGCGTATACGTCGCATCCATTGGATCGAAAAGAGGACAAACTCCAGTGTTCTTCAGGAGATGGTGGTGAAAAAAAGCTTGTTACAGAAGATTGCATCCAGAATCTAGATATTTTGGTCATGTATCATGGCGGGGTGGAAACACTGGGGAAGGGAAGGTGAATATGCAAGGAATGTTGAAGGCAAAAGAAGATGCAAGCCAAGAGATCGTGGTTCGACCAAATTTAAGGCGGTTACAGGCCACAACTGTGATGCTATTCTATTGCTGAGATAGTCCATCTTTGGCATCGCTCTCTGAGGTCACTATGTCTCAGTCATGCCAGGAGCTAGCGAACCAACAACCCATTACCGTCAATCTTCTTGCAACTATATTTTTACAAGGCTGCTAATAGTAATTCAGAGTAAAAATACATACAATAGACTTCCATATTGGGTCTTCTTTGACGGGCTCGCGCCTATCCTATAGCAGCTGTAATTTTTCCTAATTGCAACGTCCTGTATGAAGGGCCTTCTTCCCTACAAACTAACTGCAAATCGGCATGCGTTCTTGTGTCAGGCCTCGCCGGTTTGACACACATTTGATGTATACCTGAATTATTCTTTTAATTTGCAAACTGACTTGGCTAGAAGTGGACAGTACCCTGACCTAGAAGTATTTATGCTAAAGGAGGTTACGTGAGGTTTTTATATGGCCTTTTTGGACTAAGAGACGGTCTAAAACCTGAGATCGCCCACAATACCAACGCCATTTGCGAAGACCTTTCAGTTCAGATTTCAAAAGAGTTTCAGGGATTATTACCCCCACCCCATATGAGACAGAATAAATCAGAAAGCCAAGAAGATCTCCTATTAAGTTTGGAAAGAAAGATTGTCAGCCCTATAAATGGGCAGTGGCTCTGGCTCTTGTGATGGTAGTAAATATTCTACCCTTTCTTTTTTATAACATTCTCTATCTAAAAGAATTGCATCTGCACCCATTCCATACTTTGCGAGGGTACACGGGTACCAGTTTTCCTCATTACATGGCATTTGACGGGATCTAATTATGGAGAAAAAAAATTCTACAAACGGGGCCGGGGGACTGTTGCATATTCAGATGCAATGGCGTGAATGTTTCAATTGGTATCCCATAGAGGAGAACAAAATGAGCACACAAAACATTTTTCAGTCTGAGTTGCAGACATAAACTGCATCAATTTTGTCTTGATTCACAATCACTCCGGTGACATTAAGTGAAAACTAAAATTCCTCAATATGAGGCCTTATCAATTAGAATTGTTACGACAAGTAGATACCCAAAAGGCCCTCTGGTACTGAAAAGTTACGCCAAAAGCTACAAAGTAATACTTAACTCTCAACTTGTATCACTAATGTGATGTGTTTATTGTGCTATCTCAGGGATGCGTGTAGTATCATTGCGAGAACCTTCATAAAAGTCGGGGACACCAAACTCCCGTTATTAAACAAGGCTCCGTTTTGGGACGTTTGAAAACATCTTTATCAGCAAAAGGTTCAATTCTTGTCAAAGTTTTATAAATTGTGGCTATTTGTGTTATCACAAATATCAGAAAAAACAGGGACCTCTGTCATTTGTGGAATTTGGGTATGTGAACATGATATAGATTTTTTATTCCTGTCAGTCACTAAAAGTTTTTGGGGAGTGTAGACGCTTACATTCGTTCTGAGAGGATGTTGCTTTACCCACTAATTCAATAGAAATTCTCATGTACCATGTCGGATCATATAAGGCCAGAATTATAAAAATGTCCCTTTTCTCACAAGAAAATAATAGCACGGTAAATGCCACTGAATAATTCCAAACAAAACTTGAATAAACTGAAGCATTCCAACATAAGAATAAATTGATACGAATAAGTAATTATTACTCGCCACAATTTATTTGTCATTATTACTGGAAGAGGAAGAATCTCACTATCAGAATCCTCCACCATTTTTACACATCATCAAAGTTAATAGTACATCTGTTGTTGTTTTTTCGCTGCTTATTTCTATATCACACACGGCTTCATGCATTTTCCTTCATTATTTTTTGTCACTAAGCATATTAGAAAATATGATACGTTTAAGCTGCTTTACATTTTATGTCTTGGTTACAGAAATAATGTTTGACGTCTTTGTCCAATCATATATATATTACTGAAAGTTGGGTCACTCATAACAAACTCATATTTACGTGGCCTAATTCTCCTCAGATTTAGAGCGGTGCACCGCCCCTCGATGTCATGGCACTTATCCCTTCTTTGATTGTTTCCAAACAAAGGAAGCGATAGCGTGTCGCCGACCGTAAGACAATCTATTCAATTGAATCTGGTAATGAAGTCCTTTACATATTCGATACTAAAAGGGTTCATGTAAAATGGGTTAGAGCATCTTATTCTGCTGAAAAGTTGAGCAGTTCATCCGTTAATACGCCTTTTTTTATTTTTGATCTCAACTCATCCCCTCCAGATTCGTGTTCGTACCATCGACAATATGCCTTTACTGACAGGAATAAAAAATCATACTATAGATTCCATTAGTGTTCCATAGAAGAAAGATACCATTAATCATTTTCCAACAAGGTTAAGCCTATACCCAAATTGTGCTCTACTCCAGGGCAAATCTTGGAGAGAGGTTAATCTATTAATTGTACACAGTATTGGTTTCTTTTTCTAGTAAAAACATCTTAAAAATCACTAGATAAAAAAATTCCTCGAAACAATTCCCCATAAATGATGTTCTTTTAATATTTTTTTCGATAATTTTCTAATTATTTGTTTAGCCATCTTGGGGAAAAAGCGCCCTCTCGTAAGGTAAAGAATAGCACTTTTTTGGGTCCTAAAATATTATAATGAATCAATATGCTACACTTATCTAGAAAACGTCCACTCTATTAAAATGGCATTTAATTGAACCAATAGTATGTTTTAGGACAGTTTTTAATTAATTTTCTCTATGATTTGGCGGCCATTTTGGAAACAACGCACCATCAATTATTTCTGACACACTGTTTGTATTTGAACACATTTCTAGAGATCACTGGCCAAAATTATTCCAGAAACCGAGCCTATAAAGTATTTGGTAAAACAATATCAGTAGAATCGCTGTTTGATTTTTGGCGGCCATTTTGAAAAGAACGCCCTCTATCATTCCTGTTTTGTTTTAAAACATGTCTACGGTCCCTGGCCAAAATAAATGCAGAACTCCCTAACCCTATTTAGAATGGTATTTGTGGTTAAACAATACGCTTCGGGCTCTGATTAAGTTTTAATTTTAACATTATTTGAACTCGAATGTTTTTCATCTGTACTGCTCGTGCATTGCTTGATTCATTAAGAACGCCGTGAATACCGTGAAAAATTAATTTATTTTCTTTGGACTTATTTCGACGAATATTGCCGTCTGTGGATCCTATGTTGGTATACTATTTACGTTTTACTGTGTATGCACTGCGTCCAGACTATACTGTGTTTTTTCTGGTGTTGAAGAACATCACTTCTACAAACTATCCTTGGACTCTTTTGTGCATGACCCTCCGACTCTGCAAACTCATCTCCATGCTAGTCTATCCGGAGAAGTATGTAAAGCACCATTATGATAAGGTCTACCAATGATACGCTGAAAAAAATATTAACCGCTTGGGGTAATCTGTTGCTAAGAGAACTAAACGTGGTTGTCGAGCAGGGTAACACCAAACGGCGAAAAATCACTACAGTCATCACAAATCGGTGTAACCAGCTCGATTGCCAGACGAGAAGCCTGCCAAACCATTCCACTTAGTTCCTTTCCGATCAATCACAATCAACAAAGCAATCTTATTAGAGTAAAATTGGATAAATTAAGAATAACATTAAGAAATTCGAAAATAACTACCGTTGGTAGCAGCTGGAAGAACTCTCACGCTCTATCACAATAAAGCAACCTATTTATGTGATTTTATGATGTGACAATAAGTTGTAAATGGCTTTACAGGAATCCTGGTTTTCCTGTACTTAGAAAAGTGATTAGATTATTGCACGTGGCTGAAATATCCCGCACCCTCCGAACTTTGATTTGTTTCAATTCACCCAGAGCTTGTCTGGACAGGGGGCCGGAGTTTGTATGATATTAAAAAAGATAACCAAGTTACAGTCAATGAAACTCCACCTATCAAAGTTTCGAGTACATGGATGCAAATATTTCCAAGGGTCCTTTCAACTGTGTGCCGCTTTTGTATAACATCTACCGCCCACCCCCGTTCCACACGATAACGGATTCACCAATCCATGTTCTTAAAATGACTTGGCAGTTTCCTGGAGACAATAGAATCTGTTCCCCGCGAAGCTGTGATCTTGGTGGACCTCAATGTTCATTTGGACGATGCTTGGCCCATTTTGTAGGCAATTCAATTCAAAAGATCATGCTAGCGTTGGACTTTCACAGCATTATGTCAAACAAACGCACAAGGATTGTCCAATTCTCTACCTTAGTGGATATCGCGAAGCCTCCAATATCATTCCAGATCCTGTTGAAGTAATTCAAGGGATGCCGTCAGATCACCACCGCCCTAAAATGTCACCTCAACCGTCGGCCACGCTTGTGCACCAAGAAAACTTTCAGATATCGCAAGACAAGGGAGATTAGTATCATCGACTTTAAGTGTGTATATTAAATTCACCCCTCTACACTGATCCTGCTGCTGACCTTGTGATCTTGAATTCAATACGAAATCTGTCTTGAGACGTTCTTGACAAGCAAATGCTCTGCCCCCTTGTTGAAAAAACTGGGTCACTGGGAGACCGAACTCACCCTGGTATAAGGATGACCTTCGGTTAGCAAAGCCAAAGACGCGGCAATCTGAAAGAAAAATTTGTACATCTCTGGGCTCGAGTTGAAGCAGAGTCCTACGGCTGGATGAATGCAAATCTTCTAATATATGCTCAGAGACTGCTACGACGCGAATTCATCATCGCTGTCAAAATCGAAGCTGCAGCAGTAAAAGCACTGTTGCGCTTGTCTACAGTCTCTGTCACTCCGACTCGTTGAGCCTCCTCTACCAAATCACTCCGAGGAAAAGTTAGCCGAAGATTTTGCAACATTCTTTGATGACAAGATTAAGACTATTCGCTGTGCTCTCGAGCCCCTCTGTTCCACAGGATTCATATATCGAAACACGACTAGCTGTGACAGCACTTTTCGAACTCCGGGAGATCTGAAGACGAGATCCGAAAGGTCATCATGGAATCTCCAACGAAAAGCTTGTGCTCTAGATCCCATTCCCACTGAACTGTTTCAAAATGGTGTTTTGACATGCAGTCCTGCTGCCGACTGTGACTAGTAAATAGTCAACCTCTCCCTGGCCTTATAATTGTATCCATCTGCTTTAAAAAGCGCATGTAACACCACTGCTGAAGAAGCGACTCTTGACAAGAATGTGTATAAGAACTACCGTCCTGGTCACAACTGCAGTTCCTGGAAAGTGTTGAGAGGTGTTGGTGCCTAATGCAAGTTCAAACTATTTCATTAATTAACAACTTTAACATGCTGACTCGCAGTCTGTACCGCAGTAATACCATCCATTCCACGGAACTGCGTGCCTCGTGCTCACAACGATATTCTTCAAGGTCTGGATAGAAGTCAGGAAGCAGTGCTTGTTCTTCTGCGGACCTAAGCGCGCTTTCGACACTATTAATCATGAGATTCTTTTTCAGCGCCTTGAGAATCGGTAGACGGCATCAGACGTTGGCCCTTTCGTGGTTCCGGTCGGTATCTTGTCCAATCGGACGCAAAGCGTTGTCATAGGTGACTTCTGATCATGTCAACAAGAACTCTTTATGGAGTTCCTCAAGGCTGTTCTGTGGCAGGGGCACCATGTTCACATCTAAACATCCTACAGCGCTCCCCATAGTGAATTAGTGGCCGCCGAACCAAATACCAGCCAAACCTTTGAATTTTCTACTTGAATCGGGAGCTAACAGATACCTCCTCAACCGGTCCGGTAGAGCCCCAACGGGCAGAGGACGACGCATATGGGATCGCCGTGACGTCAGTGGTATGACTTCACCAGGATCGCCTGAATAAATTTGTGTATATTAGTTTTTGGGGTCATCTTGGTGCACCAAGATGAAGGCAATTTTGTTATTATCGACATTGAAAACCCTAAGGAGATTTCAATAGAGGGAGTTCTACATCCTAGCGAGGGTCCAATGTCTTTAAACTGGTGCGGTGGTAGGAGCAGAGCCCGGCCGGGGGCTTGAGGGGGCAAAGCCCCGGAAGCTCTGTGGATTTTGAGCATTCAGAACTCAGATGGAGCCACCTTTTGGGAGCCACACCTAATAGTAATCATTTCCAAAGAAAAAGACTGGTTTCTAACTGTGCCTCACTGAAACTGCTTATACCCCTAGCGTCCCTAGAGGGAAAAGTGGTGTTTCTTTTTTTGATTACTTTTAAAAAAAAAAAGGGAGGGGGCGCAATTTGTCTTGTGAGATCTAGACATTCACCCTAAAAACAAAAAGGGCCGGTCCATGATTTTTTGAAAATTGGGAAAATGGCATTTAGGGCTTTAAGGGATATAAGCTGTTACTATCTGCATTGGGGAACTACACATAGCCAGGCTACAAGTGAACCCTTGAAAAAATATAGGCTAAATATAGGGCAAATACAACAGAATATAGGGAAATATAGAGGATAAACAAGCACATTAGATAAGTGGGAAGAGAAAGGTGAATAAGGACATTTCTATGTCGTGTGGCACCTTATCCATTTGTGATATCGCAGCATTGTTTAATTCATTAGAACGATTTGCCAACAGTTTGTGCTGATTCTTTGGCTTTATTGACTATACAGATATCTCCCAGGTTGTGGGTAATATAATTAATTGAGGGGGGAAGTGGAAAATGCTTTCTGACTGTAAACCTATCCCTGCTTGCAATCTGTATTTAAGATTCCAGGTTTCCTGAAGAGTGTAATTATGTCAAGTATGACTCTAGAAGTCAAGTCATTGAAGGTTTTGACCTTATTTAGACCTTGGACCCAAAATCCATAGGTCAAAGCGGTGCACATGTTTCTTTGTGGAAAAAGTTGTGTGTGGTTTTCTAATTTTTTTTTAAAATTTATTCAATTTGGGAATAAATGGTTAGATGATCATCAACCTATCTGCCAACAATGGTAGCCAACTCAAGAGGTCAATGAATTCAAAGATCTAGGGTCCTATGTTGCCGACAGCAAGAAAGACTTCCGTCACCAAAGGCAGCTTGGAATGGCCTTCCATAAACTACACCACTTATGGCAAGTCTGGGATCTCCAATTCACCAGCTGAAATTTCTGTAGAGCCTGTGTAGAGAGTATCCTGTATGGTTGTTTTTACAATCATGGTACCTTGGCTGTCTCATTTTGGGTGAAAAATGAAGTGTCATGAATATTTTTCAATATTGATGTTTTTGCATTGTAGGCAAGCCAAGAATATAATTTTCAAAATTTTTTGAGGCGTCACATGTTCATGAACAATTTTTATGATTGATGAAAATATCACAATTTTCGGGAGAAAAGATTTTGGACGGAACCTTCATTCATTTCCTACTTTGGGTGAAAACACACAGGGCTTGATTATTTTCAGTATTAATGTTTTTGTATTCTAGATACATCAAGCAGTATGTTTCCAAATAATTGGGATTGTGTAGTTCTTCAGTAACAATTTTTATGGCTATTGAAATTCATGTTTTTGGAAATGACAGATATTGACGGAACACTGACTTCTAACATTGGATCATGTGATAGAGGAAAACTAATGGGTAAAAAAGGGGCCCACCACCAAATGTTTACTACAAATGTATAGGAACATAAACTAGAGTTTTTTACAGAAAATATCACAAATCAAACTATCAATTTTTAGTTTAATGTTTTATTTTTTTTTTTTTTTTTTTTTTTTTTTTTTTACGGAATTTACCACTAAATTTCAAACGGACACAACATGTTACCAAATGGTCACATTCTTTCGATTTCTGGATATAATCACCTTGCTTCAAATATTATTTCTGAATATGAATGTTGAATGTTGTCCCAAATGTTCTTTATGACAGTGCTGAATTACTCAAATATTAGCTTAAATCCAATGAGACAGTGATTTTAAGCAGATTTTCACACATATGTACACATTTTTGTTAGTCATCAAGCATTTCATTCAAACGGTTTTCTGTGCAGCTGTAGGTAGTGCCATTGGTTGGTCTTTAGTTGGCAAGTACAATTTATGTAAAAGTACAGTCATTGTTTTTTATGGGTCACAATGTACCGTGTTGTCCAAAAAAACGCAACACGTGGTGACAGGCGCTATAGTTTTGAAACAAAAGCATGTGACTACTTCTTCTTTGTTGTAAGGGAAGAGGATACTGTTAGCTAATACCTGAAAAGTTAATAAAGGTAGGGTAATATTTTTTAAGATATGACCCAGAAATCACGTAACCTGCAGGAACCCATTTAACCACATTGAGGCGCTATTAACAACAAAACAGCCCACGTACGTGTGCGCCCAGAAACCACCAATATGAATCTCTAAGTCTAACACCGTTTTCCCCCTTTTTAAAAGATAGGTGCTGCAACAAATATAACATATGAATGTTTCATTGGTATTATATTAACATATGAATGTTTCCATGGTATAACAGTTAAAACATGCGTGTTAAAAACGCTCCTGACTAGAATGATGAAAAGTATGATCAACAAACTCTTCGTATTGTCCAAATAAGACTGCATGGATTAGACTAAATCATTCATTCATTTTGTGAAGGCAACAAAGATTATTCTTAACCAAAGTTAATGACCGAATGAACTATACATAATATTGTTATTGAGTTTTGTGTTGAATCACCATAGGGTTTACTTTCATAAAGTTGAGAATGTAACATTATTTTTGTAATAAGCAAGTGGCAGCCCAAACAATTCATCATTTGTGTAATGTGGAGTTTGTGTATGACTTAGTCATAGTTGTATTATATTCTTGAAAACATATTTTATACCAATAAATTAATGTTTTTATTATGTTTTATATTATCAGTTACATAATAATTATGTAAATGCGTTCATTGACCCAGTAAGTTGTTCTGCAAGAAATCTTGGGCATGACATGTGATTGCAATCAAATATGTATTTTCCATTCTTTCTTCATTTGGCCCAGTCTTGTGGTTAACCAGCTCCTCATTTTTGTAAAAAAAATGGGTTCTGCGGGTTACTTGACTGTTGGGGTCACATTTTAAAAAACTATTGTCCCCTTTATGAACTTTTCAGGAACTTAGAACAGCCCCTCTTACTTGACAACAAAGAATCAGTAGTCACTGATTTTGTTTCTCACAACTTATGGCTGCCTGCGACAAGGGTTGCGTGGTTTTTTTGGGACACACTGTAGTGTCAGCAATAGGTACCCTGGTTGTAACACCTTATATGGATTGAGACTGGACCGGAAGAAAGAGCTACAGGACAGACTGGATGGAACCTACACCAAGCTTCTTATGTGAGTACAAAGCATACACGCGTGAGTACAAGCCCAAAGCACAAGATATATGGATTTATCCCTCCATTCACCTTCTGTTGCCAAACGCCGTGCATGATTTGACGGTCAGCATCGGAGAATGATCACTTTAGCATCAGACGTCACATGTTGGAAGTTACCATGCCAAAACAGGGGTCGTCACCCCTTTAAACTACATTGATTGTGATTGCTCGAGACATTCAACAGGATCCATATGACATCCCCAACTTAAGACAAAACCGGGGACTTGGCGCTACATGGTGAAACAGCATTCTGGCTGCGGCTGTTAAATGTAGATAGTAGGAAACTCACACTTCAGTGGAAATGTGCACTACTTCCTGCTATCATCTTGGAAACACAAAATAGTTTTAGAAAGTAGTCATAGCCTCTGTATTTATCACCCTTTATGTAAAAAAACTGTCATTTAAGTGCTTGAATCAACTGTACACCAATGTTACATTACCAATGAAGTTGCATTTGCAATTTTCTCAAAATGGGTTCAAGGTCACATAGGTCATAAGAGGGTTCTACCTGTGTACATCCAAAAGTCCTTAGCCATGGTTTTTGAGCAAATTTGGTGGCATAGGGAGCATAGGGGGAATTTTCTCCCTTCATTTGTTTCTTTCCTCCAGTTTGCCCCCCCCCCCCCCGTCCTAAAGAAAAAAATACAGAATTTGGCAAAAAAAGTAGCGATTTGGGACAACAAGCACCAAATATTTGGGGAAACTCATTCATTTGGGGCACCAAAATTCCCCAACCAGAATTTAACTGAACACTGCCACAAAAACATTTCACTTTTCCTTCCCCCCCCCCCACAGAACAAAGAGGTCTGGTGCTGCCAGTGACTTGACCCCTTTGACTCAAATCTGAATCTCATACCAAATGTTATTGTTAGATAAATATGGTCCTTTGGTGCAAGAAAGAATGTCATTTCCCCAAACTCCCTCAAAAAATGGTTTAAAAAAGGCCAAAATCTTCTGGGGCTTGTCCCCGAACCCCTAAAATTTCTTGGTAAATATACATATTGTAAGCGAAATCCTAAGAAAATGGGTTCTTTCTACCAAAAATACCCTTAGTAAAGGGGTAAGAGTTTCCAGTCTCAGAGCACCACACTCAAACAAACCAAAAATTCGGAGTAGCCAATGAGTAGTTACAATTCTGATGCTGTATATTCATCTATTTGTAGAATATGTTATAGAGAGGTCCATGATTTCTAACAAGAAATTTCTGATTTTACTCCAAAACAAAAAGGTTATTACTTCAAACAGTCATCAAAATCCAGGAAAGTCCTAAAAATTGACAAAGGTACTTTTTTTCTTCTTGAGGATCGCTGGGGAGGGGGGTGTTCCACCCCCTACACCCCCCAGGGTGAGAGCCTGAACATTCATGATAATGATAAAAAATTCCCTAAGTACTAAACCACTTTGGGGTGAAAAATAGTTGTAAAAGTCAGGGTTTATATATGTGTTAAGAACAGGATTTTGATGGGATCACGGACCCTTTGAGGTGAAAAATTCCCAAAACTGGTGCCTTGTGGGATTGACTCGTGAAATACACCCTCTGCCTTACTACCAAGAAATTTTGGTGTGTCATTGGTGTAAGATGATTATGATTTAGACTAGAGTAAAGACTCTTTTACCGAATAAAGCTGTAAATCCTGTAATCCTTTGATCCTCTTATAGATTTTCAGTGCAGACTATTTCATGCAGTCTTTACATGAAGGATGAACCAAAATGTAGTGGTGGACGTGGGCTTTCAAGCCGCAGTATCAGTCATTTTTTTTCAAAATTCAACCATGTCTTATCAGCAAATTTCAATATACTTTTTTGTGAAAAACAGACAATTAAAACATTTTGAAGCGGTATTGAAGGTGCCATTTACGAGTTCTGGACCTAATTAAAAGTCGGACCCTGACTTTTTTAAACAAGTATAGATATGATTTTTTTAAACATAGGGCATGTTATGCTTAGCCACTTACAGGGGAATTTACTACAAATCCAATACAACAGATGCAAAAAAAAAAATACATCGCGGTCCCCGGAACGTGAGTGTCGTCTGCAGTCGCGGTTTGTGAATGGGCCAGAGGTCACATGAGGTCACGAAGGTCACATGGGTCACCAAACATCACCCCACCCCACCCACTCCTGTCCACCAAGTTACATCATCATAGCCCCAACGGAACTCCTCACAGCATGCTTTATATTAAGGGTTTACATTTTGACCGGCCAAAGGTCACCTGAGGTCACCAGGGTCACAGGCGGTCACCCAACGGGTCACCACACCCCCACCCCCAATTCCTTTCCAGCAAGTTACATCACCGTAGCCCTTAAGGATTCATACGGAAATGGCAATATATTTAAGGGTGAACATTTTGACCACAGACACACACACACACACACAGATACACACACAGATACACAGAATACGCCAGAGTAATCCCTATGCCTTCTGCAATTTCTTGCAGACGACCAAAAAATCAATTTTGATGAAAAAATAGTTGGCGCGCCGCGATTGTTTACATTGCTGAAGAAAGTGGCTGATCGTGGCTTTTTTAGAGCAGAAAGCCAAAACATTACACAGCATTCGAAGATTGAATCAATTCTGGTGGGTGGGTAGTAAATTTCATGAGGCCAATAGGGTCAGTTCATTTTAAAGCTAGCAATTTGTGTAACTTGCTGTGTCAATCTAGACAGACATCCCCCGTCACTGCCTTATAAATAATGAATGGTCCTTATTTCCCAGAAAATGCAACTAAAGGTCTGCTGCTTAACAGAATTGACTGCATAGTACAATACTTGTTAGCTTCACATGAGTCACTTTGGAAATCTTGGAAGTGCAATCTATGATAAAAATGTTGGAACACTTTTAGAGATTCAGGAACATACCCTTCCACCCCATGTTCCAATATGGTCTTAGTAACTATTGACCACATATTTTCACAAATGAAAGAAATAACTTTGGGTTTTTTTTTGTTTTTGCTAACAAACCAGATCTTTCAATAAATAAAACAACTTCAGTTTCTAATGAACCTTTGAGCCTAATAACACATGAGGGTTGCATGTAATATCTATTTAAACCAGGTTGGTTCCAATTGAACTTCAAATTTTCAATCAGGTCAATCTTTACAATAGGTTTCATTGCTCTGAAGCGAGAGCTGGAAAAACCTTGATTTTGTAATCCCATAGCGTACTCTGTAAAATCAAACCAATCCCATCCTTTAGCCACTAAGATTTCACAGGGTAAAAAAAAATGAGGAAAAAAATTAGCTTTCTTCTGATACAAAAATTTGACCACTTCCAGTAAAATCTGGGGTCCATGGGGATGAGCTATGAGCCCCGATCGTGCCATGACTTTCATAGATAAAATCCAAGCGATTCCAAGGGGTCTCCCCTGGACCCCGGCAGGGGCTCTGCATGCTCCTACACCCCACCTGTTAACCATTCCCTGGACACGTGCTAGGCACTTCATGGGGTACTCGCACACCTGGCTTTAGATAAAGATGGCAAGTAAGAGCCTCCCGTCGGCAAACGTGTGCATGGAACACAAGAGCTGATATCGGGTTGCCGTTTCAGTGATAAACGGCCTCGAAGGCCAAGACACTCTGGCCCTAGAAAAATCTAGCGGCAGTCTGCGGTTCAGGAATTGCTAGTTCTCGCGTTTTTAGTAATGGTTCCACTTGACTGGCTCAAACAATGGAAACGACTTGAAGTGAAATCTGGGTTTAGAAGTAGCCCAAAAGTTATTCTAGTTCCCCTTCCATAGTACACGCTTATACATGAGACTGCCCCGTTCTCAGTGAGCAAGATTAAAAACCAGAATGTCTTTGAATTGGTTACTATTTAACCCCAAAAAAAAGTAAGTATCTTGAAGGTGATATAACCAAGCTCAAATCCAAGAGCTTCCAGGGTTTCAAACCATGGACCCCGACTAGGGGGCTATTCCCGTGCACGCCAACAGGGCTCTCTAAAGCGGGACCCCCCACCTGGGGCCCTAAAGCAGTCCTCTGGACCCCACTTAAGGGCTTCTCAGGTTTGTGCCCTAAAGCTTGCATCCAGGATTGCGGTTGTGAACGATTATTAAGAACAAATGGTGTCCACTAGGAAGTTTTAATGGTCTTCAAGTGGGCCCCCGAAAATGCGCATAATTAGTTGCATGTGTTATACGCTCACTACCAGATTGGTTATTACGCTTCAAGGAAATCTTACTGCGGCAATAACAACTTCACTTTACCCCCCAAAAAAAATGGTATAGCGATCGCCATGCGGACCATGGACCTTTAACCTTTTCACAACAACAACGGACACACAACAACAGACTCAGATTTACAGATATCAACAGACTACAACAAACAGTGACAGTGGACAAAGGGAGTGTCTTCCTGCCTTAAGGCAGGTGAAACAAAAAGCTGGTTCAGGGGGAAAGAAATTCTCTTCTCGATTAGATATTTATATTGCTGCTGGTCATATCCTGTTACAGACATAGGGGAAAGTAGGTTTGTAAAGCGGTAAAAATTTAAAAGTTTTCACTTAAATACAAGGCGATCTCAACTCTAAAGTCTTAAAATGGTTTCTGCTATATGCTGGTTCTCGGCTTTCGCGCTCGCTATATCAAAGAATATAAGATCTGGGCTACCAGCCTATTCTACCACTTGACCTCACATGACCTTTGACCTTGGCAACTGACCGTTGACCTAATGAACAAATTGAGGGAGATCCCATTGAACTAGGACATGAAGTTGGTTCCAGTTGAACTTCTAACTTTTCAATGAAGGTAAATTTTACATTTTTTAGCTATTTTCAACTTGACCTCACATGACTTTGACCCTCATCAATATTGAGATCCAAGGTGACCTAGACATAAGTTTGGTTCCAATTGAACTTCACCTTTTCAAATGGAGTCCAATTTTAAAGGTCCATGGCCCGATTTCGCCAATAGCCTCGTCACCAGAAGCCCCGATTTACCGGAAGTTTTCAAAAAATTGGTATTCAGAAAGAAAGCTACTATTTTGCTAATTGACCCTGGAAATCGTAGAGCTAAAGAATGTTTGGCTTGGGAGTTATGATGAGAAACATGTTACTCCACTTGGTCAACAATATGGTTTACACAGTACTCTATGGCTCAGAAGAAATAATGGTTCGTAGCTTCACATCAAAAAACGGATTGAAATATCGGGCAAAACTTTATAGATGGCGGTTTTGGCGGAAGGCCATTCTATCGAGACAAAAACTTTTATATACTTAAATTGGGACTATTACCTGTTAAAAAAACATTTAGTGACACAAACACAAAACCATTCACACACACACAAACAGATTGCTAAGTGTCCTGCCAAACATGCTGGCGGCCACAAAAACAACAAACAAACAAACACAAACAAGCAAAACCAACATACAAAAACATTGTTTTATGATGAGAAAATTTTACACCACAAAACTATGAAGTTTGTTCTTACAGCGATCTGTTCTTCTTTGTGTCAGCCTGGTAAAAGATAGAGGGAGCGAGTTAACAATGTATCCACAGCTAGGGTCATATTCACAAACATGCCAAATCAAGCACATTACATAGAGATAATTAAAAAACACCAAATGTGGTTGGTTTTGAAATGAAGCATGAACTAATAAGACATCTATGGGTTTTTTGGGTGATTATTAAACATTAAGTGGTCAATAGGAGTCCATATGAACACTACATCTTCTGACATGTGTGCGAAGAAAATTGTGTCACAGGTTGTGGAGATAATATCCGGTTAGGAACCCCCTCCTTGACCACCAATAGGCATACCCATGACAAAAAAAACTTTTCGCAATAAGGAAGGGACCTTGGTGGCTAAGGGGCCTTAAAAACCTGATATTGTGGACTTACATTACTATCACAAAACAAATTGTTTAACTTTTATCAATGTATCATTAAAGAGACACTGGCCACATTTGAAAAATAGTGCGCCTCAAGATATTTCAAAAAATCGATTATTTTGACATGGTTGTTAAGGCTTTTATATATACAAAAGTCCCTCCGATTTTATACTTTAACGTCGCTGGCGACTTTAAATGCAGCAGACGAGCGATCGAAAAATTGGGTTTTTAACACAAGAACACGCATGCGTATGCATGTTTCCCACGCTATGCACACTGTTTTGATCGGTCTATAACTTTGTGGCGTTTATTTAATATCAGTGTACGATGTCAAAAAATTCAGGTTAATATACACATTTGTTGATTTTAAAGTTATGGAAAACTTAAAAAGTTGGCCTAAAATTACCTGGATGTCTTTATCCTCATATCAATGTCCTATCTGTTGGGGGTTTGTGTAAAATATATCTTGTTCTTCCAATGGCCCTAGACTATCATTTGAGAGCACAATTGAAGAAAAGAAAGGGAAGAAATTTCATATTTTGTGAAAAATGTGCCAGTGCCCGCTTTAACCAATATGCTATTAGTATATTGATCATAATCTATTTCCACTGCACAATAAATGGCAAAAATATATTGCCACAGAAAACAGCTCTAGTTAGAAAATAGTAACATCTAACAACCCTGTTTTTGCCCTGACATAGTTATTTGATCCAATCTTAACTTGTAGTACTTTAATACTGATTATTAAGTATAATCATGTTTGTGAAAATTAAAAAACAAAATGACCTCTTTTTTGGTGTGAAAATTGGCCACTATGAAAATCAATTATGTTTTGACCTAATTTCAAGGTCGAATTCGCATTAATCGATAATATTTTTTTTTTTTATTTTTTTGTTAATGTTTTAGAGTAAAATCAGCGATTGGGGCCAAAAATAACAAACATTGGGCAAAAATCAGTAATTTTGGGACAAAAATTGGTTAAAAATTACACATTTTGATACAGTTGCACTCCCACTTATCTAGCTAGCTAGATTAACTTTTTTAGAATTAATTATTTTTATAATAAATACGCATTTTTTTAGCATTCTCGTTGCAGGTGTAGTTTCCTAGACAATTATCCAACACTATTTCTATCTATGCACCATGTCCCATAGGGCGTTGGCTCCTCGAACAAATTAGACCATATATTCCTATCTTGCGCTTCCAAATAGGCCTTGTGGAAGGTGTGCCCACAATGATGTCATCTTCCATCTCTTCCTGTGGTCTTCCCTGTTGTTTGTGCCGCGAACATTTCAATAAAAAAATGCGTTTGGGTTAGGCGGATGTTGTTCAGTCTGTCACAGTGACCAAAACCATGTCAGCTGCGAGGCAGTGGTAGAGTTGATGCGAGATGGATCCTTTTTTCGGTTTTTTGAAAGTGGCAGGAGGAAGGAGATTCTTGACCAGAATTCTCCTTGACAGAACTTCTTCCAGCTGATATTAAGGATTTTTTCTGTAGCATTTCGCATCTCAAAGGCTTTCCAACTTCTTCAGTCATCTTTGTGTGATGGTCAAGGTTTCAGAGCCAAATACAGAAAGCAGTATGGGGTTGGACTCGTGCTTAACAGCACAGTCGTAATTTGGTGGTGGAGAGTGAGATGTCTTATCACTCCAGACTCTCTGTAATTTCCCTAGTGCTGTTGATGCCATTAATAATCTGCTTTTGATTTCACTGGTGGAGTCGTTTGATGGTGTTTTAGCGTTACTCCCAAATACTGAATCTGTTAACATGATCAATGTGAACCATCAAGCTGGATCTTACTGGGAGCTTGCAACGTCATCAGGAGAGAGACCCTAGCTTTGTTTTAGGATACTGATCTCATCCCATTATTTCTTGCTAGCATAGGCAACTTGCTCAATCAAAGGTTTGCAGTGTCCTCTGGAGTCAGCGATGAGAGCTATATTCGTCAGCAAAACGGAGGTTCTTTTAATTTGTAGCCATACACGTTTATGCCCAAGTTTTACGTTATCAAGGGCTTCTGCTAAGATGTAATCGAGAAATAGGTTGAAGAGGTTTGGTGATAGAAGACATCATTGGCGCACGCCAATAGTTGTTTCACACCACTCTGTAAGATTGTTGTTTAAGTATGATCAGCTTTAAGCCTTGGTATAGAGATCTCTGATGATGTTGATCAGGTTTTGAGGCACACCATAAATGAAGCATCACTGTTAAAGAGGCATCGTGGGGGGGGCCCCCCCATACTCGATCGAAACAACAAAAACTGTCAAAAATATAAAATTTTGAAAATTGGGGCTACTCTTCAAAAAAGGGCTGTTATTGCGTTAACCTTTTGGGAATGAATTTGCCACACATCTTCAACATGGTTGATTCCGTGAGGCTGCCAAATTTATACACATAGGTAGGTGGTGTCACCAAGCCCGTATCCAGGATTTTTAGGGGGAAGGGCGAACGTTCTGCCCTCCCCCCCCCCAAAAGGAGGGGGGGCGGGAATTGGCAAAAAGTGGACCTTTTTTTACCGAAAATTGTTAACCGTTTTCAACAAAGATCATAAACCCACCCTGATTTTGGTCGCTCCGCTCGCCAAAATCGATTTTTGGAGACCATTTCAGGGCGTTTGGGCGGCCCCCGTTTGGAATGGGGGAGTATACCTCCCCCCTCGCCCCTCCGCTCGGATTATGGGCGGGTGGCACAATACTAAATTTCTTTCCCATTTTTTGATCCCATAATACTGATGGAAATATTTTGATCCCCCTTTTGTTGATCGAAGAAAACTATCCGTCATTCACCAGTTGCGGATAGAGACGAGACATGAAATTAGGGGGCAATGGTTGCAGAAAGTTTTGACGGATGGACTTAATATGTAAATTAGTTTCTTGGCCTGTCAACTGCAATTGCAAAGACTTAAGTTTCCCCCAGATCGGATTAACTTTTTTTCACTGACGATGCTAAGCAAGGATTAACGGTCATGTTTTGGTTACTTTCCGCCCATTTCTGGTACAGTTAGACTTTAACCGTAAATTGCCACCTTTTACAGCGGCGGAATTAGAAGGGGAGCACCCGAACGCGGCGCCCCTCTATTTCTTGCAGAGAACAGGGCGCCGGGCGTTGCATAGGCACGGGCGCCCTGTAATTCTATAAAAATGCCTTTTAAGCACAGGGCGCCATGTATAGTCTAGAATTAAGGTAGGCGTTCGGGCGCCGTGATGAAAGATCTAGTTTCGTGGCGCCCAGCGGTTGGTACGTTCCTCCGACATCATCGAATTTCAAACAACCGAGCTGAAAATTGGAGCCCCCTCTATTGAGAAATCCGGATCCGCCCCTGTTTACGGTTGAATATTTCTAACCACCTTTTTGGGGGACGTCAAATTTTGCTAACCCCCAACAGTTTCCCACACCCACCAAAATATTTTGGGCCCCAGGGGAATGGGTGAAACGTTTCCTTTTTCTTGCCACCCCCATTTTTTCTCTTTTCTCCCCCCCCCCAGTTCTGCTAAGATAAACTCCACATTACGTCTTTAACATGTGTCATTAACAGATGTGGAGTCAGGCAAAAAACACTGGAATACCTTCCCCTGTTACCTACCTCCACTTTGTTGATCTTCAAGAGACTGGACGGGCAGCAGCCTCTGTAGAGAATAGACGTGTAACGGAGGGATATCTCCTGTTTTCAATCTCGGACAAAGACATAGAGACACTTGTGAAGAAGAGAGTGGTAGCGCGGGGGAAGTATAGTGTGGAGGGATCAGTGGCGACAGAGATGAGTGTAAAAAAAACTTAAAAGAATTAATTAAGATTAATTATTTCAAAAGGTAATTATTATCTAAGGGAAACATATATCAACTCTATTCTGATTGCTTTAGGTATTTGTTCGTCTGCAGTATGCAAAAACTTTGCTCTTGAATGGCCTGCTCATGATGTAACAGGGGAAAGGTATTCCATGTGCGTTTTGCATACATCCACATTGTTAATGACAACATGTTAAAGAATAATTGGAAGGAATATCTGCGTAGGGCAGAATACCCCCCCCCACCCACCCCCCCCCCCCAAATAATGATTTTGGTAAAAGAATGTAGCAGTAAGTTGAAGGGGTAAAAAATCACAAATCTTGTAAAAATCAGTGATTTTGGGCCAAAAATGGGTTGAAAATCTGCCAATTTCGGATTGTTTTTTCCCAAAAAATCACTTTTATCCCCCAATTTTAATTTTCCCCACCATTTGCCCCTCCCATAAAAAAAGTTTAGTGCCAAACCACTGCTTTCCCCCCCTTCCACACGCACATCTACATGTACACATTGACCCACCAGTCACACACATTTGTGTGTGTGTGTGCGTGCCATGCGTGTGTGGTGTGTGCGCACACAACACACTCGCTGGCACACACACACACACTAATACATTACAATGTAATGTGTATCATTATAGAATGGGCCATTATATTATTGTACTAAAAGAGCTGGAGCTCTGGCCTGGCCTGGTATTGTAGTGAACACTCTGAAGACTTGAAGTCAACCAGCAGCAGTACCGTGGTCACCGAAACTACTAAACTTACCAGT
This sequence comes from Ophioderma brevispina, assembly GCA_023653785.1. Taxonomy (NCBI): domain Eukaryota; kingdom Metazoa; phylum Echinodermata; class Ophiuroidea; order Amphilepidida; family Ophiodermatidae; genus Ophioderma; species Ophioderma brevispina. The sequence continues at coordinate 36,583 of JAMKCH010007167.1, forward strand.
TCTTTATCTAAGATATTAAGATCTAGATATGACGTCCCCCGTGTGTATCAAAGATGCAGATTCCAGGAACCTTTGGAATAATTAAGTGTCTATGCTGCAAGCGAAACGTCGATGTTTGCGGCTGTCCGCAAAAAATACCATTAATCCTGGGAATTAGACTAGTGTGTTCACTTCACTTCATCTGCATCAGGGGCGTCTTGCCCAAAAAATACGGCAATTTTCGCATTCATGTGATAATGGATCGTTGATTGGTTGATAATGGACTGCAATGCAAGTATTTCGGCTTGTAACGGGTAGCATCACTCATTGGCAATTACATTATATAGAAATCGGAGTTTTGATAGGTCTATTCCGGGAATCAATCAAACTTTTATCAACAAATAACATACATACAATCACACAAATAATTGTATTTGATTGATTGATGAGTGCCCGGGGCCGCCGGTGGATGCATGGTTGAATGGATGCATGTTGGTTGAGTGAATGGTTGGTTGGTTTTTGGGTACATAGTTGGTTGTTAGCCGGGGCGGTTCTTAGTGGAAAAGGGGTAGGGGAAAAGGGGGTAAGTTGAGCCACTTTTTACATTTTGTTTAATTCTGCTCAGAGAAATATAGTAGGCGGCAAATGCAGTGTTAGAAATGAAACGTGTATGTTTACTTTTTAAGGTATCACAAATTTTTGACCATTATTTTGCATTATCCTTTGGCCGAGGATATTGACACGATGATCGTGTCAAGAACGTCGCCCGAAATGGCTATTGACACTTCCTTTTATCCTTTAGTGAGATGCCAAAAATATTTTGTAAACTGGCTCAACTTACCCCAGAGGTGGGGTAAGTTGAGCCAGTCATAGGGTAAGTCCATAGAAATGCACAATATATGTGTCATATAGCATTTAAATCCAATTTTGCCTTTTTCAATTTTGTTTCAAGGTATTTTGGCAAACAAATGTTTGATATAGTAAAAGTTTAGTCTAAAAGTTGAAAATAAATAATTTGTTGATGTGATTCTACTTGGAAAATTATTTTGGGAGAAATTGTGCACATTTTCCTATGCTTACCCCATGCCCACCCTGAGGTCATTACATAGTGTCATGCCGCTTGCCGCTCAGCGGCAAACCGTTTTAGTATAGTTTGATATGTCAGCTATTTATTTAGATCCCGTGGGATTTCCGTGCCAAAATTGATTTTATTGGCTAACTTTGTCAATTTTGGGGTGCTGATTTAAAAAAAGTTAGGTGCCATTTTTTTCAACCACATCTTCAGTCGCCATTTTTGAATTTTCAATATCGGCCGAACCGTTTTCAGTATTTTTTTCCTCTATCTAGGCTTAGGAGCAACCTAGAGGAGTAAAATTGGTGGCAATATACCCATGTTTGTGATACCAGGGATTAGCACTTACATTGGAAAGCATGGTTCTTACTTGTAAACGATATGGCTCGGTGCCATCTTGATTTCAAAAGGCACCGCCATTTTCAACTATGATCTAGCTATGAAAAACAATTTGTCGCATATCTGGCTTGTGAGTTACGTAGAAAAGTGAAAGTTGGTGGCATACCCATGTTTGTGATACCAGGATCCCATACTAAAAGCTTTCCTTATTTGTATTAATTGTTTTAGTCACCATCCTGAATTTCAAAATGGCTGTCATTTTCAATTGAATGTTGTCCAAACGAGGAAAACTGCTGATCCTATAGGCTATCCGTCTATTTTATATCCGATAAGCCGATTATTCAGTGGGCGGCGAGGTTTAGTACGGACTACGGAAACACGCAATATATTGGATTGTTGCCTATTTAATATGAGACAATTATTAGGGCGTGGTTGCGCAAGTGTTGTTAGCCCGCGCCGCAGGTATAAGGTTACGTAGATGCGCGCAGTTAGTACGGGTTGGTTTAATTTCCCAACGGAGTGGGATTTTTGCCTTTAATAAAATAATGGAAAAAGAAATATTTCCGTGTTTAAAACAACAAAAAAACTAAATACGAATGAGAATCAAAAGATAGGGATTTTGTTTTGGCCTATCTAATATAGTGTATATGGACGGGCAGTCCAATTTTATTGGAGTGCGCCGGCATCACTACTCAAAATACTGGGGACTGGCCCAATACAATATGACACAATATTAGATAGGCAAAAAACAACAAGTGATCTGTTATTCTCTAATTAGCAGCCATTCATAACGACTCATTGCGATTCCGACTATGCCGTTAAATCACCTTTGGTATAAATTTACTGGCGGGATAATTAAAGGAATATGGCAGTGTGAAGCTAGAGCCTGCTCTAGATGGAGCCATGTCATAATTTTAGTTGACTGATAGTTGGTAATAATTGAGTGCTTAATGTGGCTTGAATACTTCCAAGTAAACAATATTTTGGCAAACAAATGTTGAATAGTTAAAAGTGTAGTCTAAAAAGTTGAAAATACATAATTTGTTTGGATGGTGATTCTACTTGGAAAAATTATTTGGGAGAAAAATTGTGCACATTTTCCTATGCTTACCCCATGCCCACCCTTGCGGGTCATTACATAGTGAACCGTTTTAGATGTTTGATATGTCAGCTATTTATTCGATCCGTAGATTTCCTGTGCCAAAATTGAGTTTATTGGCTAACTTTGTCACTTTTGGGGTGCTGGGATTTAAAAAAGTTAGGTGCCATTTTTTATTCAACCACATCTTAGAGCCCTTTTGATTTTCAATATGGCCGCCGTTTTGCAGTATTTTTTTCCTTATCTCGGCTTAGGAGCAACCTAGAGGAGTAAAAATGGTGGCACTACCATGTTTGTGTGATACCAGGGATTAGGCCTACATTGAAAGCCATTGTCTTACTTGTTTAATGATATGGTGGTCATCTTGAATTTTCAAAATGGCCTGCCATTTTAACATTATCATGTCTTGTATCTCGGCTTATGAACACCACAATGGTTAAAGGTGGCAAATACCAGGTTTGTGATACAGAGATTCCACCTAAAAGCACTGCTTGCTTGTCACTAATGTCGGTTGGCCGCTATCTTGAAATTTCAAACTGGCCGCTATTTTCTATTACATATTATGATGTACAATTTGTCGCATATATTGGCTTTGAGTAACGTAGAAAAGTGAAAGTGGTGGGCAATAATAACCCATGTTTGTGGATACCAGGGACTCCCATTAAACGCATTTCCTTATTTGTATTTAATTTGTTTTAGTCACCATCCTGAATTAAAATGGCTGTCATTTTCAATTGAATGTTGTCCCAAACGGGAAAATGCTGATCCTATATCGTCTTTTATATCCGATAAGCCGATTATTCAGTGGGCGAGGTTTGTAGGACTACAGAAACACGCATATCATGGATGTTGCCTATCTAATATGAGACCATTGTATTCAGTAGGCGTGGTTTATCATGTTAACAGGAAAATTATGGGTTTAGGTACAAAGCTCCGCCCATCCACTACTGGGTTCATAGATGGATAGTGCGTGCAGAAATTAGGCGGTGTAGTCGAATATATAGGGACACGCGTGAAAACGGCGCGTTATCATGCGTCGTGCTGTCGCGTTGGTACACACAAATACAATTTACCGCAGAGTGGACGATCCGCGCGATGACTTAGGTTCCTTGGATTGAAACATTTGTTTTTCAAGAGGGTGCAATTATTTAAATTATAAAAAGGTGATGAAGAATGTGTTTTTGAAAGAGTCAAAATCTATAAATTTTTTAAATATAAAAGCAAACATTACACAATACTAAATAAGAATGAGAATAAAAGAATGAGAGTTTTTGTTTTGGCCATATTAGATGGTGTCATAATGGATGGGCATCCACATTTCTATCGTGGTGGATACCGGCTGCGCCGGCATCACCACTCAAAATATTGCGATTGCCATCCATTATGACCACAATCTAAGATGGCCACAAACAAAAATCTAATCTTTATTCTCTAAATATTAGTAGTGCGTTGTTGCACAAGTGTACGAGCCCCCGAGCCGCATTGATAAGGTTACGTAGTGCACGCAGTTAGTAGGGTTGGTTATTTTTCCAAACGGGCTGAGTATTTTGCCTGTAACTAAAATATTGGAAAAAGAAAATATTTTCCGTGTTTTAAAACAACAAAAAAAACCAATAAGAATGAGAGAAAAGATAGGATTTGTTTGCCTATCTATAATATCGTGTCAAATTGGAAGGGCAGTTCCCCACTATTTTTTTTTACATTGTAGTTGCGCCGGCATTCCACTACTCAAAATATTGGACTGACCATCCCAATAGGACACATATTAGATAGGCAAAAACAACAGTTATTCTGTTATTCTCTTAATTAGCAGCCATCATAAACAGACTCATTGCGAACTCCGGACTCTGCCGTTAATCACCTTTGGTATAAATTACTGCGGGATAATTAAGACATTATGGGCATGGTCAAGCATAGAGACTGCTGCTCTAAGATGGAGCCATTCATAATTTTAGTAAATTTGTTATGTTTTTGTAATAATTAGAGTGCTTAAATGCTGCTTGAAATACTTCCACAGTAAACATTTATTTTAAAGCCAATTTATTTAGATAAGTTAAATTAATAAAAATTATGGAGTAATTAAGCAAAACTTCTTCTTCTGCGCCATATGCGTCTGAGGAAGCAGCTAACTGGTGGTTTGTAGTTGGTGAAGCCAGCCACTGTTGATGGTGGGTTTGAGAATTAAGTCCGGTATCACCGGTGGACAAAAGGTAGAGCACTCATTGAGGAATGTGATCCGCAGCATACCAGTCTGTGATGGGAGAGCCCACACTGGCAGGCTGGAGCTGGCCGCGCAGCCCCCATCCGGTGCTATTGCTGTTGTTGAAATTGAAACGGACACGACTCGTGTTCATGGGTGGACCCATTCCCCAGTTGAAAGATTGCTATCAGGTGGGGGTTCTGTCATAGGTGTGAAGGTGAGTTTGGTATGGTGTGGCGTATCTAGCAGGCATGGTTCCAATGTCTGTAAGATTGTGAAGGAGAGCTGGAGCGCCTAGCCAAGCGCGTGTTGACAGGAAAGTCGCGGAGAGCGCAGGTCTCCGTAGCCGAGTGGTGCGATTTCTTTGATTGGTTATACCAGCAGGTGCGTGTTGGCAACAGCTAGAGCCTTGTACCGTTTAGGTATGTGTATGTGTAGGAATACTCAGATGGAGTTGTTGAAGCCAGGCCAGTTATGGATCTCATGGTTCGTTGAGTTATGTGCATGTCAGCTTATTTGTGGTGAGCGCTAATAAGTAAACGAAGGGAATGGTTTAAAATGGGGGACAGAGATTGGGACACGGTACCATGTAAAGTTTTTATTGGAGAAATAACCAGGTTTCGATCTCTACTATTCCGACATACGGCAAGACATTTTGATTACACTTTCCCGAGTACTGCAAATGGCATTTGATTCTCTACTTTTTCCGCGTAGTGAAGTTTTGCTAGACAGAAGTGGTAAGATTAAATTTCTCAGGGACTATCGTCAGGGACCTGCATGGAAACCAGATTTTGTTAAGGAGACCGTCAAAACTGATATACTGTGCGTTGACTCGCCCAAGGGATATCCACTTTTGTGCAAGGTCCTTCATCACCAACATGCCATAACATTGATAGTAACTTTACGAAGAGCGTACTAAAAAACTACAACTCGTCAACAGGAAAATACCAATTGGGTTTGAGAGTTGGTGAGTTCCATGCTTGGTTTGCTTCACTTCATGCTACGCAAAGTATCTTGAATCCATAAGCAGTGAGAACCAACTGGTCTTTATTCACCATCGACAATTCATCAAATCTTTACTGGAAAGGTTCTAGCGTGGTTTGCAAATTTGTACCATCTAAAAAATTTCTGGTTATTAATTCTTGCTAGACATACTCTTGAAGAATCTTAGCCATGCATTGTTCCATGTCTGTAAGATGTCAAATGGATAGCTGGAGCGCCTAGCAGCGTTGACAGAAAGGTCGGCGAGGGAGCGCAAGTCTCTCGTGCCGAGCTGTGGCTTCTTTGATAGTGTTATACAGCAGGTGCTGTGTCCAACAGCTAGAGCCTTGTTACCAGTTTATGTGTATTATGGGTAGGAAATCAGATGGAGTTGTGTTTGAGGCAGCCATTATGCTTCTCATGGTATCGTTGAGTACTGTGCATGTCCAGCTCTTTGTGTGAGAAGCTAATTAGTAACCGAAGGTGAATTGGGTTAAAACTTGGAACAGCAGATTGGGACACGGTACAATGTACAAGTTTCTTTGCGGAACTAACCAGGTCTTCGATCTACTATTCCGCATACTGCAAGACAGTTGATCTAACTTTCCCGAGTACTGCAAAGCCTTTGATCTACTTTTTCGCGTAGTGCAAGCCTAGAAGTGTTCAGATTACATTCTACGGACTATCGTCAGTGACCGCATGGAAACAGATTTGTTAAGGAGATCCTTCAACTGATTATCCTGTGCTTTGCTCGCCAAGGGGGAGATCCATTTTGTGCACGGTCTCCATCACACAAAATGCCATAACACTTGATCTGAACTTGCTACGAAGGAGCATTATAACAACTAAAATCTTCAACAGGAAATACCAAACGTGGGTGACGAGGTGGCGACTCCATGCTTGTTTGCTTCATTCATGCTACTGCAAAGTATATGAATCCATAGCAGTGAATGCTGGTCTGTATCACCACTGACAATCCATCAAATCTTTACTGGAAAGTGTTCTAAGCGTGGGTTGCAATGTACCATCTAACCACTTCCTGGAATGTATTCTACTATGACATCCTCTTTGAAGCATCTTTGACAGCTAAAAAAAACTGGGATACCATGATCATGAATGTCACAAACTGCGCAATAGGGTTCATATCAGAGAAGCAAGATATGTCGCTGTCTTTGAAGAGGTAAAGTCTATCTTCAGAGACCAGTTCCAAGCTGCCACTTGACAAGACCGTCCACAGATGGTACATTTCTCCGGAGTTATAGAAGCAGGTAGCGAGTCTTCACTTCATTTGCTTCGAAGCAAGAGACAGGGGAGGGGGAGCTTTATCTCTGTGCCGTTAGGGAGCAAGTCAAAATACTACTGAAGATGCTTATTTGCACCGACCAAAAACCTGGAAAGCTCTAAAATTTGATGTCATGGTGAATATAAAGTCAGGCATGTCCGTCACAATATGTTCGTGGGCCAAACATTGGAAACAGTTTATAAGAATTTTCTTTATCCATAGATCACTGTCCTCAGAGGGCCTTCTTTCTAATCCAGCGACAAAAGTAATTTGTGTCCATGCATTGAAGAGTCCAAACAGGGAACCACGAGTGATCACCGATGATGCATCAAGCTGGTGACGTTGGAGATCCGATACAATTTGTGCACTATCGATGCTGTCCATGGCAGTTGTTTGGCTAGCAAGAAAACGAGGTCCATCAATGGCTATAATGCTCTTATATGCCAACACCTTTGTTCGAAGGATCTGTAAGATCGTACCGAGAGAGCAGGATGTTGGTTATCTTCGACAGATATATCTAAACAACTCACTGAAAAGCTCAGACACGTGGTAAAATGTCTGCCGGCGTCACGCCGGACCATCAGAGAGAGAATAGCAAACTAGTTACTACTGAAAAACCCTGCTGTTTCACAATGAAACAAAGTCGCAACTGGAAGATAACTTGGGGGGAAACCTTCTACCCTCATGAATATGACGTTAGTTGGCAGCTATGGAACTCTAGTTAGTCAAGTTGCATGAAGAAAACGTTGTGTTGTTTCCAAAAGGTGGAAACAACCCTTGAGAGTATTAAGTCTTTGCTTCACGAAAATATAGTATGATTAATGTCACACCTTAAATAAAAAAAAATAATAACGTAGTATGGTGAAAATAATCTTCAGAGTACGTGAAAAGACAATCCAAGACAAAGGAGGGTATTTATGGATAGTGTTATAGTAAAATCTGTAAATTATATACTGATATGGGGGTTAAGTTCTTGACATTACAATAAAACATAATTAATGTGTAGTGGCCCATTTTGAAATCTTCCATGGTGGCTGAATTTGCTCACTGAAATAATAGGCATGCATTGATTTTGGAATATCATAGTAATGCATGCTAGCACACTTTTTTAGGACTGCTTTATTACTGGCAGCTGGATTAAAAAACCAGTGGATTATGATATAGCGGCATTTGAATTTTGAAATCCAAGATGGCGGCCAAACCTAAATTAGTAACAGTAAAGCAAGGCTGTTAATGGAATCCCTAGTATCATAAAACATGGGTTATTGCCACATTTTACCTCTTCTACATTGCTCACACACCAAGATATATGGAACATAATTTAAAATGGCAGCCCTTGAAATTCAAGATCGAGGCCAAACAAGTCAGTTAACAAATAAGAGATGCTTTCAGTGGATGGAATCCCTGGATATCCAAACAGGGTATGCACCAATTTTTACTCCCTAAGTGCTCCCAGCGAGATATAGACACAAATACTGAAAATGGCGGCCATTTTGAAATCAAAGTGGCGACTTGAAGGGCGTGGTTAAAAAAATGGACACCAACATTTTGAAATCAGCACCACAAAATTGACCAAAGTAGCCATAAACAATTGGCACCAAATCCCACGGGAGGAAAACAGTAACAAACTGTACTATTTGTTGTTGTACGCGCCTTGTAGGTTTTAGATTATGGTCAAGCGGCGCTATCGCGTGAACTACGTCATCGAGGGCACGCTCCAACGTTGGAATTTCAAGTCAACTCAATGCGATTGCCGAACCTGAAACCTGATATCACAGCCTCAATACACAAAAGAGTGACATAGCTTCTCCTTGTTGTAGGGGGAATTATCTGACAAAAAAAATCATATTTTTTTTACAGAAAGTTAGAAAAAGTGCCAAAAATGAACTTTTGAGCGAACTTAAATTGTATGTGCAAGTGATTCCATTTTACACTTGAGAAACCTGTGTTATTCATTGTAATAAAGATCGTAGTGTAAAGTGAAAATAAGTCTTTGTCTTCTTTCTAGAGGGGCGGGATGGAAGCTACACGTGTTTCACTTTCGCCTTATCCCTAGATTAACGATAGTTAACCCAGGATAAGGAAACCTTATCTGGGGTTAACGATTCGTTAATTGGAGATAACAAAGCGAACCCGAAACGCGCCTATCTGTGGGTTAACAAGCCTACCTGGAGATAAGAAAGCTACTCTAAATAACGATCGTTATTGGGGGTTAAACATAATCTTTATCTTAGGTTAACAGTTGTTATTAGGGGTTACAAACCTGAACCCTAAATAACGATCGTCTCTATGGGGTTAACAATCCTGAACCGGGGTTAACAAAGTGAACAGTAAATAACGATCGGTATCTGGATCCGTTAACAATCTAGTGTCGTTATGCTGGGGTTAATCAAAGCTGATCCCTAAATAACGACCGTTATTGGGGTGACACAATCCTTATCGTAGGTTAACAGTCGTGTATCTGGGGGTAAAAACTGTAACCCGAAAAACGATCGTTATGGGGGGTTAACAATCTTATCTTGGGTTAACAGTTGTTGGGGTGAACAAAGTGATCCCTAAATAACGATCGCTATCGGGGTTTACAATTCCTTATCTTGGGTTAACAAAGCGGAACCCTAAAATAACGATAGTTATCTGGAGTTTGTACAATCATTATCTTAGGTTAACAGTCGTTATCTGGGGTTAACAAAGTGATCCCTATAAGAACGATAGTTATACTGGGGTTAACAATTCTATCTTAGGTAACAGTCGTTATCTTGGGTTAAAACCTGAACCCTAAAATAACGATCGTTATTTGGGGTTCAGCTTGCTAACCCAAGATAAGGCCTGTTCCTGTTTTGGGGTTCAGCTTTTTATCTTGAGTAACGGATCGTTATTTGGGGTCAGCTTTGTTATCTGGAGTGAACGATAGTTCTTTTTGGGTTTCAGCTTGTATTCTTGCTGTTAAGGTCGGTATTTGTGGTTCAAGCTTTGTTAACCCCAGATAACGACCGTTATTAGGGTTCAGCTTTGCTTTCTCAAGATAAGTTTTGTTAATCAACATAAGGATCGTATTTGGGGTGCGATTTTGTTACCAAGATAACGACCGTTTTTAGGGTTCAGATTTGTTATCCTTAGATACGATGTTAAACCCGGATAACGATCGTATCTTTTGGGGTCAGCTTTGTTTTAACCCAAGATAAGACCCGATTGGGGTCAGCTTGTTATATGAGTTAACGAATCGTCTATCCATAGTTAACGGATCGTTATTGGGGATACACGCCATTATCTGGGATAAGGCGACTGAAATGGACCCATTGAGCTTCCATATCGTTATTTGTCTTGATTTGTTATCTTGAGTTAACAGATTGTTATTGTGGTTCAGCTTTGTAACCAAAAGATAACGAACCGTTTTATTTAGGGTTCAGATTTGTTTTCCAGATAAGTTTTGTTAACCCCAGATATCGATCGTTATTTGGGGTTCAGCTTGTTAACCCAAGATAAGGCCTGTTACTTGGGTTCAGCGTGGATTTGAGGTACACGGATAGTTATTGGGGTTCAGATTGTTTATATTAGGTTAAAGATCGTTATGGGGTTCAGCTTTGTTAACCCAAGATACCGACCGTTATTAGGGTTCAGTATTTGTTATTCCCAGAAAGCTTTGTAACCCCAGATAACGATCGTTATTTGGGGGTTTCACTGTGTTAACCCAAGATAAAGCCTGTTATTTGGGGTTCAGCTTTGTTATCCTTAAGTTAACGGATCGTTATTTAGGGTTCAACTTTGTTATACTTTGAGTTAACGGATCGTTATTTGGGGTTCAGTTGTTAACCCAAGATAAAGACCGTTATTTGGGGTTCAGCTTTGTTATCTTGAGTTAACGATCGTTATCCCTAGTTAACGGATCGTTATTTGGTGATAACACTCGCTCATGCTGACTCCTGTGGCTCAACTTATCCCTCTCTCCCTACGGGGGCGGGGGTCTGGGTGTTGATTTTCAGCGATTTTTCGTCCCTTTCTTGCAAATTGGTATGACCGGGCTGCATTCTGTTGGCAGTGTATTTTCCAGTGGTCAATCGGTTATAAAGAAGCATAGGCCTAAACCTTGAGTGTGAAATATGCTGCCGGAATGGCTCAAAATACTTTAACAGTTAGTTTTCTTTCAGCTTGGTTTAAGGTGGTGTGTTACTCTAGGATAGAGAGCACTAAAATGATTTAGGATTACTAGCGGGGCGGGCCCGCGCTCGCGCGGCCACTCTCGCTGGGGTAATACCCGCGAGATGAGTATACTGGAAGTTTTCAGAAATCAAGGTATTGTATCGACCTAATTAGCGCCCGGCCGGCTTCTTCGACATATGTCAAAATGACCCCTCGAAAACATGACCCAAAAACTCGTACGGCGAAACTCTACCACCATGTCAAAACTCATATCCCATCGTCAAAGCACGGCCAAGTTACCCCCTAACGATCCCTTGATGACCTTTGGGACCCAAAATGACCCCTCGCAAACGTGCCACAAAACTCGTACGGCGAGACTCATCACCATACCAAAATTCATATCCATGCATCAAGGTAGGCGCAGCCAAGTTACCCAATACTGACCCTTGGTACGCTCTGTTGACCTCAAATGACCCTCGAAAATGTGCCCACAACCTCGAACGCAATTTAAAGCTCCACCCCAGACCAAAATTCATAGCCTACGTCAAAGCACGGCAATACCTGATCACGACCCCTGGATGACCTTTGACCCCAAATTACCCTTCAAAACCCCATCGAAAACGTGACGCACAAAAGATGGTACCGCAAAACTACCACCATACAAAACTCATATCCCATACGTCAAAGCACGGCCAAGTTACCCGATAACGACCTCTGGATTACCTTTAGCCCCAGAATGACCTCCTCGAAAATGTGACCGCAACTCGTACGTCGAGCTCTACCACCATAGAACCACAATTCATATGCCGTAGTTTAATGGCGGTGAAACGCATAGCCTGACAAACAAACAAACTCCCCAAAAGAAGAGAAAAAAAAAAAACCAACAACAAGCCCACAAAGTGATTTTTTTTAGTAACGTCGTAGCTCTAAAACCACCATACCAATTCATATCATATGTTAAAGGACAGCGAAACGATAGCCGGACAAACCACCCCCAAAGAAACCCCAAGTGATTTTTTAGTAATGTTATATTATTAAATCTATTATTTTTTATCGCCGATAAACTATGTTTACCGGATCGGAGTGGATAAACTATTTTTATCGCAAAACTTAGGCCTATATGTTTTTGGGCGACAATGATTTTTTCGAAAAACTATATATACCAATGACGAAACTGTTTTTTCAATTTGATTTATCGGCAAACATATTTCTGATAAACTATGTGTTTCACTCGATAAACCTGTTTTTGTCGATAATCCTTGTTTATCGATCAGACCGTTTAACTGTTTATCACAAACATTTTTTCATTCGATTAACCGAGTTTATCAGCGAAACATAATTTTTTTCGCGGATAACTCTGTTTTCATCGAAGGAGTGCACCTTCTTCGTAAAGGAACATTGGGATAAAACAGCAAAGCAACACCAGCTAAACATACCTCAGTATTATTGTAAATATGCCCAGCCATTTGTCATTGTGAAATACCCTGCTGATACAAATTACAAGAATGAACGTATCAGGAAAAGCAGTCGGCCTTGAGAACATCTCAACTGAGCAGCTGAAAAAATTCGGCCCAGTAGGAAAGGAGTGGCTTCTTGATCTCTACAATTACGCCTTATTCCCCACGGGTTCCCATAGATCTGGAGGAAAACACATGTTATGGCCCTCCTAAGCCGTGAAAGGGTCCATCTATCGACCAATATCATCCCTCCCCATCCATCTACCTACTCTCTTTGAACGTCTCCAGCTCAACCGATCGCACCTGTGATAGACGAACTCCTCATACCCACTGACCTCTATCATTTTGCTACTCATGTGCAGATTATGCTTGCCTTGTATCGATGGGTGTAAAGATCAACTTTTCAAAGGGTTTCTTGACTGCGAGTTGCTCTTATTATTACACATGCTCCATTTTAACCACGAAAGGGGGGGGGGGGACGTTTTTTTTTTGTTTGGTTCGTTTTTGTTATTTTTATTTGGTATGCTATACTTCAGTTCTTTCCAACCTGGATTTGGTTTCCAACAAACAAGGTAATTAAAAAATTAATTTATTTTGAACAGGCTGACAAGTAGTGAAAGTTTGTTGTAAGATGATATTTGATTGGTGTATGTTCTTCGGTGCACTAATCGAGAACAAATTGCTCAATATTGTTATACTAGATTCAAACCATCGTCGTCACCGGAGGAAACGTTTTAGAAAAGGTCGATTAGTCTTGGAGAGGAGGCAGATAAATGTGGCCGGGACCGGTTCACCTGTTTCATGACCAAACTAAGATAGTCTTGGTTTTTCAATGTTTACATAAAGAGTTGCAATACCGGACATGCCCAATCGACGGCACTTGCCTTGCGCTACTCATGTGCAGAGTAAGCTTGTCCTGTATGTGAAAGATCACCCATGCCAAGAACTTGATCAGCATTAAATTCCTCCGGCCGGCTTTCACAGGATGTCTTTGTCCAACACCAACGGAGAACTGTACCTCCTAGAAGGAATTGGGTCCACCAGACATCCGTCGTATGTACGAGCATGCAAGAGCTAGGCATATCTACAAATATCAACTGTGACGTGTGTTGGCATCCCTAGGTCGGACAGAGACCTGCTGAAAACTGCCTTAATCGCGAGAGAGTTTCTTAAGCAAGTCCAACCGTCTGAATCGTCACTAAGGAGTTTACGCAGTCGCATTGAGAAAGAAAACTTGCTATCACCAAGTAAATCTACTGCCCCTGTTAAAAAATAGATCTTAAAATACGGCGTTTTGACTGTTTAGCCGGGGCTCAAAACGTGCAAATAACTGTAAAGGGACTCGAAACGTGCAAATGACTTAAAAAAACATGATTTTAACTGTTGTATTCCTCAGCTGCCAGCATGAACGCATGTTATTTTGAGGAACATTTTTAACAGTGTGGTGTTGAACCTGGTGAGCCCTTCCCCCTGGAGCTGACTCCTAATTGGCTGTATGGACTATGCTTCAACAGATTGCGAACCATATTGGCCGATTAAGGGTTCCTTGCATAAGTGGGGCTACCTGGAATCATATCAGGACACTACCGATGGTTGTGGAACAGCACCACACACCATTGAAGCTCTCTTGGGTACTCCCACTTTTGGAGCACCAATGCTCAGACAGGACCTTGCGGAATTCATTGAAGCAACCAGACATTGTAATTATCTCTGGCTGGATCATCCCGATCATATTTGAGAACCACTGTGTTTGGACACTATTAGAATAAGAAAAATACAGCTTAATATCTGCGGTGAAGTCACACAGCAGTTTTTGAAAATAAAACAGTAGCTCCGTATTTACTTAACTGGATCGTAATGTATGACAGTTAAGTCGTTTTTGATGAAGCTTGATGATGTTGTTATTGGTTGAGAGGAATACTGACAGCTAGCCTATGCATGATGCTATAACTGAATGTTGTTTTACTGTTGTCAACGATGAACTGCATCTTGAGTGGAATCTCGCTTGGCAGAGCGAGGGGTGGCCTACTAGCGCCTGCTTTTTAGCAGGGGAGGGCGGCCAAGAATCCAAATTTCAGACGTCGTCATTGTTTTAACACGTAAAAGCTAAATCTTTACGAAAATTCTGAATTTTTAATGTTGTCAAGGAAGATTTCTTATTCCAACCGTTGGAGTTGAGAATCAACTCTCAGCTTAAGGGTTTTTTCCCTGATTTGTTTTGTGTGCATAATGAACGGGACGAGGTCGTATGTGGGTCATGGGAACACCCATTACCAGGGGGGGTGCGGACCGACCTGCTCAGTTTGGGCATTGGGGTTTTCAAACGGTAATTTGTTGGAACTGCTACCGTGCATTACTAGGGCATCTCGGTCCAGTGACATTAAAAATCATCTTTCTTCACCTTTGTTCAAAAGATCTTATTCATATCATGAAAATTTAAGACAAAAATTATTGGCTTCAAAATTTCCGCCGGGGTTATTGATTAACCCCTGCGGGCAAATAGTGTAATTTCAAATAACGGTCATTTCGATTTCAATATTCATGACCCAGGCCTGTTCTTCGTAAGTCTGTGTGAACCGTTCGATATGCGTAAGAGCGCCCTCCTACGTTAATTCTTTGAAACAGACTAGCACCCGGCAGTTGATGCCATTTTGAATTTGCTGTTTGTCTGTTAGGTTGGCATGTCCTACAAAAAACCCCCCCCTGATCCATGACCGACCCCCATCACACACCCCAATTTGTTTGTCGTTTGCACTCATATTGCTGTAATTGTGTTTGACATTTGGTGAGTTGCTAGAATTAATTAGCTTGGCCGCCACCGCCTGCCTTATAGTAGTGAAGTGGTCAAGCGCCCTCTCCCCCGTTAGGCGGTGAGTCCACCCTGACTCTATATCGTAGAAGAGTGAAGACCGATGGTTTTATGAGATTCTCATGAGCAAGTGTCCTACCTTTGACAACGCGACACAACACAACGCAACGTTTTTCATAAAGGTTTCTTGTATGCGAGTTGCTATAAATGCGAGTTGCTTTTAATATTACACGTGCTCTCATTTTAGCCACGAAATGTGTCGTCGCGGTTTCGTTTTTGTTGATAGCCTATTTGTATGGCTATATTCAGTTCTACCATCACCTGGATTTGGGTTTCCAACAACACGGTACTTAAAAAGTTTATTTTATTTGGCAG
Organism: Ophioderma brevispina; assembly: GCA_023653785.1. Classification (NCBI taxonomy): domain Eukaryota; kingdom Metazoa; phylum Echinodermata; class Ophiuroidea; order Amphilepidida; family Ophiodermatidae; genus Ophioderma; species Ophioderma brevispina. The sequence continues at coordinate 52,313 of JAMKCH010007167.1, forward strand.
GCTGACAGTAGTT
>JAMKCH010007168.1:0-68164 GCA_023653785.1 Ophioderma brevispina
GTACAAACCAGCCTAGTTCTTAGTCATGTTTTTGATATGGTTTCCCGAGTATTGCTGTGATTTTGGAAGCATCTTCAAAATCCCACAGACTTGGGTGTTACAGGCTACACATCACTATCTGAAGGTTAGGGATCCCAACCACTAAGATAAACCAAGGGAAGACACCTGTGTTATTGATAGGTCCAGCCAACGAAACTGCTGGAGCACAGGTCTCAACCTCGACCTAGTTTTACAATTTTTGCGTCATCAGTGCAAAGTGCTGGTATTTATGTATTCGTAGTAGTAAATTTAAAGTTTTACATCTGTTTTTCCCCGTAAAAGGGGGACCGGATTCACCTCACAACTCGTAGCAATCGCTCTTACTCCCTTCCACGTTGCCCCTATTAATGCATCCTCTACATCCTCACCAACCATCTACCCTCCACTTTGCTTCTAACCATATTATGCGTATCCTTACACAATCTTGCACCAGTGTGGTGATTTGAAAAACCGGGTCAAACCACTCGGACAGCGATATTACTACTGCTGATTAAGTCCGAACATGATTTCACTCCAAGGTACTAACGCAGTTCTCCTGGTCATGACTATGATACCACTGTAAATCCCTATCACAGTAGAAACAACCACAGAAAATCCCGAAAATATTGCCTCTGGTGCTCAGATGCTAAGTACAGCTAGCTCTTTGTCTTACCTTCCCTGTACTTATGAACTATGCCTTATCGGGATCTAGTAAGGCATTAATGTTGCTGCTTATCCATCTCGCCTTTTTCCACAGCTGTTGACAGATGGTCCCTGAATGTAGGGAGAACATTCGGCCACTAGATCTGCATAATGACAACAAGTAAATTCTGCTTAGTATTCTTTTTCATTTTGATTTTCAGCTTATGGCCTGGTACAACATATAGAGTACACAACTGGATTCCCCACTGTGGTGTACACCATGTAGTAGGACTGTATGTATACTTCTAGTGTGACTATGGAGTACCCACTATCTAGCTACACAGTCGATTTCTCACTTTGGTGTACACCATGTAGGAGGATTCATGTGTACTTGTATGTGACTATGGATTACCCACTATCTAGATACACCTCATATTCCCTCACTTTGGTGTAACACATTTATTGTACTCTATGTGTACTCCTGGTGTTACTATGGATTAACCAATTATCTAGATACGCATAGTCAGATTCCTCACTTTACATACCCCCGGTTGGTAGGTGCTCTTTGTGTACGTCTGGTCCGACTTAATCCTTCCAATACACTCTATTTTTTTTATTACAATGCTACAACTGTCATCCTTACGCTTATAATCTGGAGCCACACAGTGATTTGGTCATGCCCTACAACACTTTTGTCCTGCCCTTCTTAGTTACAATTTATGATTAAACTGATGATATTTTACTGTAACTGAGCGCTGGGGGTCATGAATACTACGGCAATATACTTACCTACTAACCCATACACAAGAGAACTGGTCATTAAGCACCCAAAAGTCCCCTACACACCTGCTTCCTTCATGCCCCAGGTCCTTCCTATTGGTAAACAGTACAAAGAGATTATCTAGGACCATTGGGGTCTTTTGGACCCCATTGATGGACTCCCATTTATGGGTTAGGATGTATGTGCCATCCATTTGCAAACATAGTGCTCAGGGGCCTATTTGGGAAAATATGTTGGGAAATCTACAGACTAAATTGGGACAACTTTCTTGTCAAATACAAGTGACTTGGATTGTAATTTCCATTTGAAGTAAAATTTGGGCAAAAAACACCATTCTCACTTCAAGGTAACATTAAGTCCAATTAAAATATTCCCTTTTACTAGGCAACGATCATTTGGTATTCCGAACACCACAATTCTGCAGCATGGTAAATAACAATCCACAAATCTACAATCATCCGCAAGTTTTCATCTGTCATTGATATCCACTTTCAAGACCACAAAATGGATCCCTACCCCTGTAAATATGACTCTTCCCAAGGAAAAAATTCCCTTTTTTCAACCCACAGGGGAATGACTGGTTTTGCGAACTTTACTTTATCATACTTATTGGAAACCCTTTTTATCTATAAGCCACATAATATACAGGTAAATATACAGATGTCTTAGTCACAAATCAGAGGAGGATTAAGTCAATACCACAATGACACCAGTTTTAAGAAATGTCACCCATAGCGTCATGTGGTTCCATAAAACTCCTATTCTTAAAACACCATAAAAAAACAGACTTTACGCATATTTAGCCCACAAAGCTGTTAGTACTAGAAATTTTTAGCATGATTATGAAATGTCTTGTGGTTCCTTAAACTTTTGGCAACACTTATCCCTAAGTACTGACAGTACCAGTATTAGGCACATTGCAATGCATCATGGAATTGATTCAAAACACCCTCTAGTCAAAAACGAGGAAACAGGGGATGCCACTTTCCCTTTGTTCCAACTAAATAAACTGGGGATGTTTTCCCTTTTTAGGGTTCTTCTCAAAAGTTACATACAGTTATAGTAAACCACAAAAATTCAGGATATAATAACAGTACTGTAAAAATATGATGAAATGTGGTTAAGGGAGAGTTGTACGGGACAGTCTCAAAACAATACTGATTGTTGGCCAACAACCATGAAAACAGATGTTGTTATATTTGAATCTAAATTTAAATTTTATGGACAAGTGTCAACACTTAAGATTTGAAACAGGGTTCTGCCATCAACAACCTGCAAATTAAAGGCCTGTTTTGATTTTTACCTGCCATCAGATTAAAAGAACCTGTAATTTGCACGACATTCAAAACAAGGTGAATCGTATTACGCGATGCGTAAAAACATATGTCCCCGCCGAATGTCGCGACAACTAACATGCGATTAATGAAACTACAACACCCAACCCCTACTAACACCCGCCAAAACCACAACCCCTCCCCAAACACCACTGCAACACACACCCCCTACCAACACCCGGCATATATCACATACTTTCAATTGCAAAAAAAGATGTGTTGCCCCATGATTATGGTTTCATTGCAGCGCAAGAGGATTTTGAGTATCTGATGAACCGTTTCAAAAATATAGCAATTACGCTGAGATTTTTGCATATTAAGTAGCATCATTTGCATATTACTCAATTTGCCCGAAAAATACGCCCAAAATATAATCAGGTTGAGAACTCTTCAGCCCGGTTCCTTCCACCAAGTTACACCATTATACGCCTTACGAACTCCAGAAAAAACTTAGAAGAAAACTTGTACACAGGACTTGCAGGTAACTCTTAATGAAATTATGCACATTATATACTTTACAGTAGCATATGTTTAAGCCCAAAAGTAAATCAGGTCGAGACGAACTCATAACCCGCCTACAGTCCACCAAGTTACATTCATTGTCACCCTTACGGAACTCCAGATAAATCATTTTTATCACGACGGACGAACGGATGGACGAAGGATGGACGAACGAACATGACGGACGGACGCCTGCTCATTTCATAGTCCCGTTCCGAACTTGTTCGGCTGGGACAATAAACATCTAACTATTTAAAAAACTTACCCACCACGGGAGTTTCAGAGTTCCAGGTCCATAGATAAGTAGTTTGATCCTTACACACAGTTTGCAAGGTCTTATGCCATCTGAGCTCCAGCAACCCAAAAATCTGTATTTAAAAAAAGAATTTAGATATCTAGTTGGTTTGACCATTTACTTTTATCAAGAATGACACATTAAACTACAAAACCTTACAGTCATTGACTAATGATGTGTTGTTTCTTTGAAAATTATCACGACCTTGATGCGGAACAAAAAAAAGCCAATTCAGGGTATGAGGGTAAACCCCAATGAGCTAACTAGAACCCAGATAGGCAGATTTTCCCTGAAGAAACAGCATAACGGTTTGAGGTGCCCAAAAGTATATTATAATGAGCATATGCGCACTTCATTATCAACCCCACAGTTTTGGACACCACCCTATGTGCCAATCATATTGTCGTATTTGAAAGTTCTTATGCATATTTATAAGGCCTGCATATATTTTACCGTTGGTTGCCATTTAGTGAGTGAAAACAACAAGCACTGATGTCCCTGCCAGTCATTTTGAGTCAAAATTGACAGGATCCTCAGGAGACTGTTTGTCGCTTAAGAATCAGGAATCTTCTAACGGTATGTTTCCTTCCATGGATTTGATTTTTTGCATATTAATGCCAAACATTGAACCAATCAACATGGAACTGGGGAAATGCAACACTGACACCATAATATCCTGACACACAGATTTTTATGTGCTTGTGCTTGTGCAGGCAACATTGAGTAAGGGCGCAGTTGGCTGCGCACACAGGACAACATGTGAGGTATGAAAGAAATCAGTTTACACTCTTGACTATCCAATATACACATTATTCAATTCTTCCATGTGGTTGGCATATCCCTGACAATGACTGGCTTTTGTTAGGTCCCAAGTTTTGATATTCACCTCTAGATGAACACACCACCCTTACCTGGTCTGTGTGTCCCTGTAGTGTGATCCTATCATCTCCCGATGTCAGGTCCCAAATTTTGACTGTCATGTCGTATTATAAGAGACTAGCACCTCTTTGGCATGTGGATTGAATTTTCAACAAAATATTCTTCTCCATTGTGTCCTGCAAAGTAAAAACAAAAATACATATTTGTTTTCAATACCTAAAGATGAAAAGATAAATTGAGAGTAACCAAATCAAACAAATACATACTGAGCTATAAGAACAAAGCAGGGAAGAACAACAATAATGGGAATTGACAGTGACTCAGCAATGTTGACACCCCCTTGTCGCCGCATTGGACAATTGCGTCACTTATTTAATATCCGCGTGTACGGTGGTTCGTATATTACAAGGGCGTGGCTTGATACAGCTTTCCACATGCATTAAGCAAGCATGACTAGTGTGATTTTGATACTGACTACCATTAATTTGTTCAGGAACAGGAATTTATGTTGGTGTTTTTTGCTCTTATTAATGGATCGTGGATTCTTGCAGTAATTGAATGTACTTCGGGGCTGGAGTCAGATACTGATGAAATTCACACTGCGTCCTGCACTAAAAACAGAATGATTGAAAGTTACGAGCTCAAGACTCTGTTACGCCATCTCCATACGTCATCAGACTTAGCAAACTGGTTGCTGTGTGCCCTCTGCATTATGGGTCACGTTTGTTTATGTCCCTTTGCTCTCAAAGCTCAGGCATATTCCTAACCACGGAAGCTCCAAACGAGTGGATGAACGAACGTAAAAATTGGTTCGGGAATCGGCAGACTGTCACAGTCATAGGCCTGACCTAAGATATTCATAAACCTCAGAATATTTGAACAGGTTTAAATTATGTGAGCATCGTAGACCACTCTCTTTACGTAGCATTTCTCATATCAAAGGATTTGATATTGCTTTGCATAAGATACTAGTATAGTAGAGTCCCCGATATTTACATCTAACCTTTAATATGCAACCTTTGCATACCTCTCAACACTTGCTGGGTTCTGTGAGTGTGTCAGACCACTCTCCTTGAGGTATCTGCCATCCCGTATCTTAGCATCATCACATGCTTTACAACCAGACGATCATCATCAAAAGGATCCCAGGCAAAGTCCAGCACGGTGGTAGTATTTTGGATGGTTTGAGGATTCAGCAATTTTACCAGGCTTGTTTATCTGTGGGTACAATCAGTGTCAAATTGGATTGCCATACATTTGTAATACAATTTGTTTGGTTTACAGGAAATAAAAACTTGATGGTCCGGGCATTGCATATATGAAGTTGAATCACTCAGAGAAGATCTTTCATACCCAAGATTAAGTTCATGAAATTTGTCACTACCCATACATACATACAAGATTTATATAGCGCTTATGCTATTGGCCTCTAAGCACTTCACAAATGGCCGCTGATCACTGTGGCCAACCATACCATAAACCATTTGGCATAATTTCAGGGGAGCAGCAAGATCAGGATCAGTTGCTTCCCCCCCCCCCCCCCCCCCCCCCCCCCCCCCCCCCCCCCCCCCCCCCCCCCCCCCCCCCCCCCCCCCCCCCCCCCCCCCCCCCCCCCCCCCCCCCCCCCCCCCCCCCCCCCCCTCTCTTATCATTCAAACATACACGAGATAACCATTGCAGCCAGGATTCAGCTTCCCAAATATCGCACGGGTAAATCTTGTACACCAATGGTTAATTCTTTTCGCAGGGAATTACAAATACCGATCTCAGAGGGCTCGAACGCACGCCTATAGGCATGGATGAGCACAATACACTGAGTCGAGCGCTTAACTGATTGGCTATCTTCAGTTGTGGGCCATTTCTAATATGGTATCATCACCTGATATTAAACTTCCCTGCTGAGATATAACGGAAAATAGTTTCCCTTTTTCCAAAGAAATTTAATTTTGTAAATTCTCATCTTCATCATAATTTAAAATTGAACCAAAACTTCACCATCATCAAATTAGAGCTGAAACAAGAAAACAAGAACCATACATTTAACCTTAAAGGTGCGTGTTCCGATTGTGTTGGGGACCCCCTTGTTTACCCGGAAGTAGTATCGATTTTGATATCAGATGAACGGCGTCTTTTTCCCTCATTGTCGTCCTGAAAATTTTGAGCTGTCAAATCCATTTCATTCCAAGATTAAACAAAAAAACCGTCGTTTTTAGTGGTTAACCATCAATATTAACACAGTATTGAAGGGCTTTGCAATACCATTATTGCTTCTACCATCGATATGCGTTGTGCACGTGCCCAGGCCTCTCATATCAAGTAGAGAACACAATACGTATCAATCGGAACAAGCACCTTTAAAAAGTGAAATTCTTCTTTGTTTATATTTTATCAGTCACCCCTTTCACTCACATCAATAATAGCAATCATACCGCTGGTCCCCCAAGTGGTACTGCCAGCCCACTTCCGTTGGCATAGAAACATCACACTCTCCAATGTGCTATGCGAACATTTTTGGAATGTCGTATATTTGTGTGGTCCTTGGCTGAGGGCAACTTGCGCATGGCGAACTTGGAAAGGTTGGCACACAAAATTTCTTTCTGGCAGCTCTTGCTGGGGCTGGATCAGCTTCGTTACCTGCTTGGGATGGCTTGGTGCTTTCAGAACTTATTGGACGGATGTGCTGGTGCGGTATTTGAGATGGAGTTGGTCCATTACTGGAAGGTGGACTAAAAACATAGAAAATGAATTTAAGAGTTAAAGACAAAACAGCAAATAATCCGCCAAGTTATTTGTTTAGTATTCTAAACCGAGGCATCATGACCTGTTAGGATCATTCATGACCTGCCTCAAAAAAATGTTAAGACTTTATACACAGCGGTTTAAAGTCTCATTTGTTATACCAAATCCAGAATAAAAAAAACATCAACAGGTGATTATTTATTCAACTACATCTGAAAGGTTTATGCAATTTAATTGAGGCAAATCATGATTTTTCTTAACAAAATAGTTTGATACGTCCTCTGTGGAGGTGGGCACTACAACAACAATCAAGACCTTTGTAGGCTATATGGCAAACATTCTCAATAATGGATGTTCCTGTTTTTACCAGGAGTTGTTATAGTCTGCAGGTCCCCTATTATGACAGGTGCAAAAAATCTGTCGCGATGGCTTAAAAGGTTCTTAAAAATAAAAGAGACGATTTGCACGGGGTCAAACAGTGTGTATATGCCAGGAGGATGGTGGCAGTCCAAAAATACAAAATTTAGACATGTCATCGGTAAACACTGCCAAACGCGAAAGCTTGACAAAATGTTTTAAATTTTTGTTATAAAGCAACAGGGCTTTGCAAAAACCAGATCCAGACAAGTGCCGTAATTGAGCCTGCACAATCCCTGCACTCGATATTATCTTGGCTCTGTGCAACAATCCATACATACCTTTGGATGAGCTGGTGCAGTCATATTTCAGCTGCGTCTACTTTCAGTTGCCGGTGCATGCAACTCAGCATTTGTGGCGGGAGTTTTCTTTTGAGTGCTGGTCTCTTGGCAGGATCAAGACTTACTGTGGCCAACCTAATGAAAAAAGGGGAAAATAATGAGAAATATGGACATGAAACACAAGTGTAAAGTTTTAAAATCTTTTAATAATCTCAGCTGATGCTGAGAAAACTATTATATAAACCTTCCACAAATTACAGTGAAAGGAAATTCAGTACTCAGTAGTCTTGTTACTGTTTACTCTAGATCCTAAGCCTTGGTTGAGAACAGTATATGGTACTTCAATAAATTTCATGGGTTTATTCCATTTGGACAGTTTTCCACAAAAAGGCGTTGGTATTTTTTATGAGGAGAATGGACTTGGCTTCACTTCCGATAATGCAATAACAAAGCGAAATTGTATTTACGCAGATGCGGTAAAATATGTCCCCGCCGAATGTTGCGATCACTAACATTCGATAAATGCAACTACAACACACCCCCCTCCAAAAACCCCACCCCCTCCCAACACCCCCGCCGCAACCCGCAACACCAAACACCCCGCAACACCCACCCCCTACCCCCAAACACCCTGAATATGAACAAAACAACACCCCTCCCCAACACCTGCAACATCCACCCCATCAGATCCCAACACCCTGCAATACCCACCCCCGCCCACTACCCCGACAACACCCCACCCCCTCCCAACACCCCGCAACACACCCCCCCTCCCCTATGGGCATAGTAGTCTATGTGCATAGCGAAGGAATTTTGCATATCCAATGTACCGTTTCAGAGGATACAGCCAATACGCATATTTAATTAGCTAATTGGCATACCTAAGCCGACATCATATATACAACTACTTTCAAATTGCAAAAAAGATGTGTCCAATGATAGCTATCATGCAGCGCAGGAATTTGAGTATCCGATGTAAAATTTCAAAAATATAGCAATTACGCTGATTTTTGCGTATTAATTAGCTCATTTGCATACTCAATTTGCCAAATACGCCCAAAATCTAATCAGGTCGAGAACTCTTTCAGCCCGCTTCCTTCACCACGTACCTTTCCTTATTGCCCTAACGTAACTCCAGAAAACTTGTAACAGGCCTTGCAGGACAATTCTTGGTAAATTATGCAAATTAGATATTATTTAGCATATTTTTTTACGAATCCACAATCTAATCAGGTCGAGAGCTATCAACCCCGCTTTTTCCCCAAGTATATCATGTCGCCTTACGAACTCCAGATAATCATACAAGGGGGTTCACATTTTTATCACGGACCAAAGGACTAACGGATGGCCGGACGCTGCTGATTTCATAGTCCTGTTCCGAACGCGTTCGGCGGGGACAATTACCACCAGCTGGACTTTGGCTTCATCACAGATGATTACAAGTATACAATAGGAGATACAGATGACACTACAGAAGTTGAATCCATCAAGGAATTGCCGCTGTAGTTTAACGACATACACGGTTGGACTAATGAAGCGGTATTGTTTTGTTGCTTTGCCGTCGCATTCAAAAGTTATTGTTTTTATTAGTTCTAACGCGTCCATCCTATTATTTGCCGTGGGGACCCAACGCACCGCATGGTTGCTACGCCATCGGCGGACACGTGCATTAGACTACCATCACGATGGGCTTCAATGTAGTTAGCCAATGGACTTTCGAAATCACGAGGGCTGCATCCTTCAAATGGAATAGTTGGTTCTTATTTTATGTAAACTAACAATTGATATTTCCTGACTTCTTCTCACCATTAGAAACTTTTAGACCCTTGAGGTTCTATGATCAGAAACTACTTACATTCTAGTGATCGAATACGTTTTCTAATTCTTTCTTACCTGCTTATTAGCACCTTCCATCCTCTCAGATGTCATGGCTGCTTCATCTCCCCGCGGGTATCAGGGAACAATTCGGCATTAAAATCTCGCATATTCTATGCACAAAAGAAAAACATGTAAAAGGTCCTAATGCTCATTGCAAGTTCATCTTAATGTACAGCAGAACAGTATAACCTGCAAAAAGGCTACTCTTTATACACTCCCGTAATCAGTCCCACACCAACATATAAAATTAATAAGCATATAATTATCTACTTGTATGTCTGCTAATACTTCCTTGATACATTTAGTCAATTGTGTTTGTCTTTATTATTAAAAAGGACTGCAGGATCTTTCATTTGATTGCAACAAATTTTTGAAGCTTTAATTTCAAAAACAAAAAACCTTCAAAGTTTGCCTGCCCAGAAACACTGCTGTGATACCTGTGATATTTTTTCATCTAAACCATTGGTGTTAATAATACTAATATAATGTCCATTTATACACACGATCCACCCTATGAACCGCTCACGGCGCTATTGCCACTTATAGTTACACTGCCCTCAGGAAATTGTCACAATCATTTCACTTCATCTGGGTGGCAGCTGGCTTAGGCGCACACCCTATCAGCACTTAGATTGTAATATCCCAAATAACAGGACAATTGTCGCTTGGGTCGCCTATTGAATCTAAGTATTTTGTCCAAGGACCAAACATGAGGCATCGGCGAGGCTCAACTCATGATTTAACAGGCTTATGATCACGAGTCCTGCGCTTTTCACTGGACCACACAATGTAATTGTACATGCATAATTTTGGGTGGTCAATTTTATTGTCCTCCTGCAAATTCCCTTGTGTTTCTATCCATAAACAGAAATTACGCACAGTGTCAATTTTGCTCAGCTCGAAATGCAGATCCGAAATTTGGTAAATGAGCTTCTACCAAGAGGATACTACTGAGCTATTTAAACAAAACGGAAGGTGCTAGAATTACCAAATGTACCTTTAATTACCCAAATTTTGTTTGCTGACATTTTAAAGCATATTAATGACAGCACATTTTTTGAAGAGTCACCCCCAATTTTCCAAATATTTTGAGATTTTTGCAGTTATATTGGCAATTGGCTAGTACCTATACTGTGAGTGTAGAGTTTTCAAATTCTTCTCTGTGTCGCAAACGAAGGGATTTTGTAATTAGAATAATTAATATCGGAGATCTCAGATAATATTCACGGCTGCTGGAATGTCCTTCCAATGTGAATAACTGGGAAATGCGTATGTACGTATCTACACTCATCCATTAGTTGTTCCGTCGGTTCAGTATTGTCAAGTTAGAAGGTAATTTTCTTGAGGTGCACTATATCATCATGGATGGCTAAACCTTGGACATTTCCAGCTCTGCGGTTAATACAGTCGGGGATCCCAATTCTAATTACCAAAATCGCTATTTTCGTAAATACGTATTTTTGAGCATTGTCTTAGTCGGTTTTCATTGACTAGACATTACCTAACACCTGTGCCAAAATATCACATTTTGAAATATCTAGGGGGCGCTCTTCAAAAAATGTGCTGTTTGCTTAATCTAGTGTAAACAAAGTTCATCTTACCTTTCTAGGCACAATATAAGGTATGGACAATACATTCTTAACAACTTTTATATTCTGTTGACCTCGCATGAACATCACATCCAATGCCCTCTTAGGCACCAGGGCAACTCCTTTATGCTGGAATTCACATGAGTACACGTATCTACACCTGTAGTTGATAGAGTATACATATTATACTATACGATGCACGGTGCATATGCACACAACAACCACACCCACACATGCTCATGTATGGTCACCTATACTTGCATGCAGCACAAACATATGTGAACCTACATACATGCGCACACACACATACATACACACACATACATACACACACACACACAGACACAATGGTATACTGCCATGGGAAAGGATAGTTGCTCTCCTGGCTTGAAAATTGTACAAAATGGGGAAAACACTTGCATTTTTGTCTGTCCCAATTTGGAGAATTGGGACCAACTTTGGCCTAATTTATGTAAATTGGGCTAATTTGTACATGGTTTGGGTACCTTTAGTCCCCTTTTAGCAAATAAGTCACCAGGACATCTTGGGAAATTTGTTCCCTTTGGCTTGATTGCTTTGGTATGCTACTGCATATACACAAACTTATGTGCAAGTGCACACACACACATTATAGCACCTTTAGCAAAAGGGCACATCTCACATTTAGCCTATTTAGCCACAGCTTTAGATACACCACTCTGAAATCCAGTTGGACAAGTAAGACTAATTTAAATATGTAAATTAGGCTGCACTCTTGAACTTCTGGAACTGACATAGTTCAATGTGATTTACACCATAGAGCTAGAGTAATGAAAGGCTAGAGGTCATCCGGTCATCTAGATTCAGCGAGCTCAATGGCGGACGCTTAAATGTTACCGCCCAAGCGCATCACACGTAAACCTTACAGCATGGAAAAATGCACTTTCTCGTTTATTTTGCCAGGCAGCCCGCAGTTATAAAATGATCCTTTTACATCCAAGAACATCATCAGGCATGTGATTTGTGCAGAAAGTTTATCGTCGCAAAGATCGGGCACAGTATTTTTTGCAGATTTTCAAAATGGTTTCCAAAATGGCGTGGGCTATAGCTATAATATGTTCGTAGTTGCTATGGTGAGTGTGATGTTTTTAACACAGTAGTAGTGCGCAGTTCTAATTTTTAAATCAATATGCAACTTTGACCTCTGCAGGTGTGAAAACAGCATCCGCCCACTCACTCATTTGTATTATTGGTAATCAGCAAAAAAAAGCGTGTTCATACTCATTCTAAAGAATTAACCGGGAACAGTCCAGAGGCCTTGATTTCCACTAGTTTCAACTCTGCTGAGATGTTGAATTGGGTTGTGAAAACACTGTTGAACTATGACAAAAAGGACTTTGGAAGTTCAGTTTAAAAATAGTTCAAAACCAGTTTTAAAAAAACACTTAATACGGATAGAGAAATAGTTATCGCTTAAATATTGAAATTGTAGCCATTTTTATTGACCTATATGGGAAATAATGTGCTTGTGCCACCTGCTACATGTGCAGGAATGTAAACATGTGACCTGCCTGGCATCATTGTGTCGCTGCATGCACCTACATACACAAGATACCCACATGCTACAAGATGCACACACCTAAAGGGTGGCCCATGTACAAACAACACACATGGCAGGGCCAGTTTCATTGAACACTATATATAATTTGTTATATAACTTATGTATGTTCTTTAAATAATGTATTACCTTGAGAAAGAAAATGGTGTTACTGTCAGTCGAAACTCTGCAAAGATTAAGCTTGTGTCTCCCTAAATTGTCAAAAAGAAGTGTCAAGTTCATAGTATAAATTTGAAATATTAACCGGATTCTCTGAAAGATGCCATCTATTTAAAAAATCCTAAACTAGTTACCTGTTAATATCCAATTTAAAGAGAGTTATTAGTTTAACTCACTATTTGAATCATTTGGGTGTTTTTTTATAGTTATCTTGCTACATAGGTACTTAATAGAAAACAGTGATAACTAGTCATTTAATGTGATCAGTCTCAGCTCGGGAACGAGCTGCCAGTACAGTGGCTTGGAGTTAATTTCGGACAAAAATCAAATACGCCAGTGTGAAGTGCGTTAAATGGCAGGCACAGCAACATACCAAAAGCAAGGCGAGATAGGTCAAAGATAAAACCAAATCACCTGCATAATAGCTAGGCAGCACTTACACAGGGTGTATGTGCGTATTATCCGAGAAATAAAATCCAGGCAAATATGTATTACACGGGAGGACATTCCACCGTTGTCTTCAAATGGCTGCTCAAAGCACCACTAATTTCCTGGATGTGTAATATTAGTGTGTAGAGATTGTGGAGGCAGAGTTTGCCAAATGATGCTTTGTTCATTTAGTTAAATGCCTATTTTAAGGCACTGAGTCCTCTGTTAGAGTGCTATATAAATGTTCATTATGACAACTATTCCAAAACATCAATTAAATAATCAAATGTTTACCTGCCCTGACACATTATTCGATGGTAAAAAAAATTGCTTGCTTAACAATAATTTAAATGTAAGAAAAACGCATCTACAATGATTAATAGTGGTAATTATAACCTCTTACTTACACTGGTTTGCCAAGAACACCAGTGTGTCAGGATCAAAGAGTGGAATAACCTACCTGTGACTGAGACAAATAGAAGAGTAAACACACATACCATTGGGTTAGAGATTTTGAATACAAAAGCAAAGATAAGGGCGAGAAGAGCAGAAACCGGATCTAAGAAAAAATGTTGCAAAAATGGCTGACAATTTTTTAGATTTTTCCTTGAGTGAGCTGCAATCCGGGAAAAAATGGTTAGAACATTCTGCATGTATCTTTGAAAATTTTTTCTCCCTCTCTCTACATTCAATTGTTGGCCACCTCATAGTACTCAAACATCCTTGTCACTTCTCCCCACATTGGTTGATAGGGGGGTGGCGGAAAGGGTAGGTTCTGCCCTTCATTAAAACATGGCATCGTCAAAAACAACACATTGTAAAATAGAAGCATATTTTAAAACTGAGTGATTATTCGTGTTCCCAAAACTTTTTTCCCGGATTGTGGCATCCCTCAGAAAAGTCCTCAGGGAGCAAAATAAATACCTCTGAATAAAACAACCTCAAAACAGCTACTGAGTAATTAAAGGTGAATGCTCGTACCGCCGAGAGAAGGGTCAAAGGGAGTGATTTACCCCGATGTCGGGGTCCTAGGGGGCCGAAAGGAGGAAGTATCATGATCCACACCTTTGTCCATGATTACTAAAAAGTTGAAAATTTTTATATCATCTGAAACGTTAGCTTCAGTAGTACTGACATGTGTGAAAATTTGATATGCAAATTCCAATTATACCTGTAGAAATTTGTAATATCGTAACCTTTGGGACACTGTGATACAAGCATTTGCTCAGAATACCAAACCCTAAGCTCAGTAGATCAAACTGACAATTTGGGAAATTATAAGCCTTCTCCAGATATCTAGTTGAACCATAAAAAAACACAAGGGCTGACCGAATCTGAAAATATACCGTTAATAAAGGGGACATGGTATACAAAAATCTAAACCTAAGCCATACATTTTGGAGCCATTATCGGACTAATATTTGTTGGCTTATCTATATACCAAGACCTCACCCTGTACTCATGGGTCCCCTGGTTGAGAGGGATGAAATGGAATCCGGGTATCCATACAGTGCCTTGTCGTTCCCCATTTGTAAGCAACACATATCCAATGTCAATGGATTGTGGGGTGTCACAGGAAAGATCTACCTGTCAACACAGATCAAACAATTGATTTTTAAATATTTTTAATGATGAGTCATGGTCCAATAGTGTTTTTATATGATCTAACTATGTAACAATTACTAATCCTAACGATAGTCCGAAAGAAAGAAAAGAGAAGAAACATTCATATTAAAAGAATGTGCAAGGTCCCACTAACACAAATTAATAAAACAAATGTTTGGTTGGACATTTCTGTTTGGCAATATTGACTTTTTCCCTTGAATTTTTGTCCCCTGACCTGGGAGGAATAGAATACATGTGAGTAGGGGGTATCTCCTCCTACAATCTTACCAAATTTGGCTACTCTTAGTTCTTCCAGAAAAAAAAAGAATGCCCAAATTGTCAGTGCTTAACTTTTTTATCACAGACATAGGACATTAATTAGAATATTTTACACCCAAAACTAATCCGGTCGAGAACCTCATCAACCCGCTTCTTTCCACCAAGTTCGTCAGTGTAGCCCGTATGGAACTCCAGATAAATTGTACACAATGTTGACATTTTATGTGCATTACTGACCTTTTCCCTTTGACCTTTTTTCCATGACACCCTGACAGACCCAGGGAGAACCCTGGGGGAATGAATTACACGAGTGAGTAGGGGGTATCCTCTCCTACCCCCAGTTACTAAAGCAGGGGTCGCACTAAAGTTGCGTTTTTGGCGTCCCGGACGCTCTTTTGCCATTTTGGACGCGTAAGTACATTTTGATTGAGGCTTAACGTGTCAGCTGGGCACAAAAAATCCCCCGAAAAAAATCACTCCCAAACTTAATCAAAGTATTGACATTTTCAAAGTCACTCAGCAAATGATAAAATTCCATGAATGAATTTGCCATTTTTGGCATTGCATTAAATCCGAATTCGCAGTTACTGTTTTCCTTTTTATTTCGTACCTCATGAGTGAAAGTTTGTAAACATGGACACATTCTTGGGAGGGAAAACTCTCTTCACTAAACTGCCGCCGACCACGTTAGCCAACAAACAAAATATGTACAATAAATTCCAGTTTAACCAATCGGCAAAATGTAATGACATCAGTCTGAAACAACATTTTCGTGCGCAGAATCGCACACGAAAATGGCGGTCGATACCGAGAACTGTCCTCTGCGCATCTGTACAAACCCTATGGGAAAATTTTTCTTAATACATGAAAAATGGTGCGGTGATTCTTTTATGTGCAACTTCCCTAATAATTTCTTTCTTTTCACCATTCCAAAATGCAACACTTGTTAGATTTTTCGTAGCTAAATGTGTTTCTTGTTTATCAGGTAGACGATTCAGATAATTTTAACACTGAAAACCGTGTTGTTACCCCAGCGACGTGTGAAGGCTACTCAAAGCCGCATTTTATACAGCTGCAGCTCAGTTACGTAGTCTAAATTGCAATTGCAATTGGTTCAGTATGTGGATCTGGACTCCGAAATTGTCTATGTCATGTTATCATTTATGTGTAAATAGTAAAAACGTTTAAGAGTTCAAGAGTCTGCTGCCAAAGATTATTTAATGAGTATATTACGATATTGGTGACCGATGAAATTAAAAATAATCAAGCAGGAAAAATGGTGCGATTTCATTGCCTGAATCAAGGTGAGTGTCAAGCTTTTTATTATGGTGAAGTTCAATCTGAAGAGAGAGTGTATTGTGCCTTCACTCGGTCCAATGTTATGTGCCGACTTTTTGTGCGCTTTATTGTTGGGTATACGTTTGATGTTCTGGACCTTGATGAATCCTGTTTTTATATTTTTTCCCTCCAAATAAAAACTCATTTTTGCTGCAATGCACAATAACGTCAGATATTTCGAGCATCTTGTCAGTAAATTCGATAACGGCAGTTGATCAGATGCATGTTCTAATCGTGCATCGGATTGGTTTAATACTTGTACAAATCACAGCCAACCCGGTACAACTCGCCGTCATTCGGCCATAATTTTTAGCGCTGAATCAAGGTCACGATTAGGAATGAAGGTAGTTAATGTAGTTATGATACTAATATATATTGAAAACTATTCTTAAAGATGATTTGCAAACATGGACGGGAATAAATAATACAAATCCAACCTTCAGCAAGCTCAGCTTCCTGTGAGGTCGGCCCATGGCAGATGGAAGTATTTAGTATGCATTGTTAGTGAGTGAACTATGACACAGTATGACTGAAGATGACCCTTGCCAATTTTGAACAATAAAAATGGGGTGACCCCCAGAATTGCGATTGGACCCTCAAAATTTGCTATTCCAGGTGTTAGGGGTCCACCGGACCCCTTGTTTCAAACTTAGTGCAACCTGTACCAAAGTTAGCTACTCTGGCTCATCCAGAGAAAAAAAGATATGCCCCCACAAATGTCCACGGTTAACATTTTATCACGGACATACGGACGGGCCCATTTTATAGTCCCTCCCGACACTTCGTTCAGAGGGGACCACAAATGAGCACCTTCCCTTGACCAGTAGTTCTTAACACAAATGCATTCAATACACACATGCACGATATGTGCTGTAGATGAGCCAAGATTCAAAAAGAACAAAATTGAAAAGACTCTTAGCAACCCTTAACTCTACGCAACCCACAAATAACACAAACTAATCACACCAATTGTCCACAAGTGTTCATTATAGACAAGCTATGTTCTACCAGTTCTACAACTCCTGATATACTGACCGTGCTAAATCCAGTTGAGAGGATCTTGTCTGTATTCCCCAGCCAACACCCCTGGGACTCCCTTTGGTTCCTTGTGTCCATCTGTTTCCTGTAATATAACATTAGCGGGATTGTCTTTCACTACACAACAGCGTGCTAATGTTATATATGTCAGAGCAGTGCATTTGGCAGAATATTTGTGGTTATGCTTGAAAGCTCGATCATGGTCGATGTTTTCTCTCTCACATAGAACATTTCACCAAACATCCAAACACATTTTTATAGTCAAATCGGTTTAAGGCCATTGGATAAAAGAAACAAAAATGTGTACTAAATTGGTCCCTAAGACAGTGTCAGTAATGTGTCAAACACATTTGGAGATGTTTTTTGTTCATAACATCATAAGGAAACATAACCTACTGGGCCTAAAATTTTACTGGATAAAAATAAAAAAATATCTTTCTTCTGATATCAAATCTCAGTATTGATGCCGTAAGTGTGCTGGAGAGGGTTGTCGATCGGGTCCCTCACCATATTCCTTATTTTAATCTTTTAATCATTTAAGAATCTCTCTCTGTTGAGAATTATGGTCAATCATTGTTGCAATGTATAAATTAAAATTTTCTTCCGCAGTGTAACATATGTGCAATGCAACAATGTCCGACAATGGTGAATATGAGAATTCCTAACTTTTTTTTTTTCTTCACAGCTTGGTCCCCTCTTGCAACAAAACTGTATCCGTTTCCACACAGATCTTTTCCCACTTCAAGATCAATTGGTGGCCTTTTTGACATGCAATTTGGACTGAAAAGTAGCCACTTTGTTTTGCCGCTTGTTCACCATGGGTACTAAAATGTTACATAAGAGTTTTGTAATCAACAAATTACATGTCAATAAATTGCTGCTGATAACATTTTAGTATGTTTTGTTGGGATGCCATTTTTCCAGGACCATATATTGTTCCCACCACTTGTGGATCAATTGTACAAATTTCACATCATGTAATTGGTCAAGAAACATTCCTTATTTTTAATATTTAGATATTAAAGTAAAATAGTTTACATGTGTGTATCCACCAAGGGTCAACTTGCATGTGGAAATTAATTATTGAATTCTCCCTTTATGGATAAGGGGGGGGGTTCCTAGAAGGCCTACTCATAATTACTAATTAATCAAGCGCGATCAATTTGGATTTTCTTCAATGCAAGAAGCTCGCACTGTCCCAAAGTTTATAATTACCAAAAAAATCACTGTTTGGAAAAATGACATTTCCACACAAAATATGGATTTGATTTTTTTGTAGGGCATTGAAGCCCCCCTCCCTGGTCACTTAAGTGTTTATTTGGCCATGGTTAGGATTCTTAACATTAATTGGATTGTGCAATTTGTTTCTGAAGGAAATTTCCACCATATCTTTCCTACATTGTACTTTACTTCAAGCACATCTATGCACTAAATAGGTCAAATAAGGTAGTTTTTTTTAATAATAATATGTAATATAATATTCAAGGATATATTGTATTGAGCTGAAAAGTGCTGCTTATTTCATAAAATGTTTCAAAGTAATTTAATTTGCCTTAATATAATTTTTTACAACAAATAACAAACATCTTTTGATCATACTTTTTTAGATCAAGTAAAAGCTTTCAGACCACATCCATCCATATAAAAGTTTATTAAAACTGTAGCAAATCGACATGTTCATCACATAGCTTTTAAACTTTTATTCCAGATCAAGATTGCCTCAACATGCATGATATAATCCCAACTTACAGCTGCAACAGTTTTCTGCCTTGGGTCAATAATTCTCAGTTTGTTATCTTTACAAGTGGTTGCTAAGAGACTACCATCCAATTTCCATCTGATGCCATGAAGTTGGTCTCCAATGGATGTCCTCAATTGCTAAAAAAGAGATGAGTAAACAACAGGGTTTCCTTTAACATGATGATGATGAAAGCGACTTCTAATGGAGTAAGATATAATTTTCTAAACCCTACGCCCCCACCCTCCTTACTGCACACCAAAGCACTGAGAGAGAAAATGCCTAAGGTCCTGCTGGATGTAGAGCAAGCACAAACGAAGACACATATGGTACAAAATCTCTTCACTGCTCGGGCCAGCGACGCCGTCGTAGCATGTTATCCCCCCCGGTGGAGGTGCATTGGGTGCCAAAGGCCCTGTTCAAGACACCCAAAGTTTTAGCCTATTTGTGCAAAGTGGCTCACTTCGCTCGACTGTCTCCATTGATAGAGAAAAATATGAGGCGTCTTGGACAAAGACTAGATCCCATATTAATAAAAAAATGAATCAGTTATATAAGGCTTGATCATTCCCTTGTTCATGAGTATCAATATCACACAGTGAAACATATTTTGTGTTTTCCAAATTTCTTGTGTCATACCAAATGCTAAGATTATACTAAGACACATGTACATTAAAGCGGACTCGAGATTTCCCGAATGAGGGCGCACTCATTTTTCAACAAATCATGTTTTTTGTCATATACATCATGCTTGTGCCATATACTGAATACATCAACCGTTGTGACATAACTAAGCTCAAATTGAAGTCTTTGTATAGAAAACACAACTTTGTTATAAATTCCCGATCCGGAAATGTTTTATAACACGGTATCCTATGGCACTGTTAATACTGTGCATAGAATGTTTACGCATGAAACGAAAAAATCCAATTAATATCAAACTTTGGAATAGAGAATTTTGGTAACTATCTTTAATTCTAGAATGACTATTTTAAATTACTACATACAAACCAAAAAATTATATTCGAAATCTCTGAATCTACTATATTAAAAGTTACGTCAGCCTTTAACCCTACCTAATCTTTTCATTTCCATCGCTAAACATCATATATTTAAACAAGTGGTTGCCAATAGAATTGCCAAAATATTGTCCAGCTGCAGGGTTGAAGAAGACATTCTCTACTCTCTTTTCTTGACTGGAAGACTCAGTAATGGGCTGGATACATCATCTGTAGCCCCTCCCCTCGGAAGTTCCCAGATCTTGATCTGTTCAATTAAGTTAATTGTAGATCATTTACATTCATTACGTACAGTTAGTTGGGTCATTTGGGCAATTCCATGAATCGTGGGAGAGCAGAGCATCTGAGTGAGATTTGTATTTATAGAAGGAATGAACAAAGTCAGCGGGGGTGCCCTCGTGAAAGTTGGGGCGGGCAGAAATCAGGGGGGGTAAAAATCAATAATACAGGGAGTCAAAAATGAAAAATGCTTTGACTGCGTAAAAAGGTAACCAAATGATTCGTTTGTTACAGGATTAAAAACAAGTATAGTTTGTACTACTTACACAAACTATGGTTATGGAGATATAACACAAAATCGTCAAAGGTCAAAGGTCATCACGAAGGTTAAATCTTAAATATGCTCCGATTCAAAATGTGGGCTTCAAAAGTGTTCATCTTTCATCAGAGACCAGCAAAAACACATTTTGCACCGTCTAACATATTTTTAAAATTCGGAGATCAATAGAGGCCAATGGGTTGACATTGTTTGTCATTTTATCCGATAAACAAATACAAATGAGAGTGTCACATGCTTTTTGTTGCAATCTCTGTGGAAAGCTTAATTGAGACTATTTTTAAAGAAATCGGTTTGCGTTGTTGGTTTTTGCAATTTTGAATATTAAAGATTTAACCTTGGTGATGACCTTTGACTTTTACGAATTTGTCTCTTATACCTTGGTAAAACCCATTACACTTGTATGGGTAGTACAAATATACCTTTTTTTAATCTTGGTAACAAGGAGAAAAACTTTGGTTACCCTTTTTACAGCCATCCAATCATTTTTCATTTTTGGAACCCCCTTGTATATGATTTTCCCCCCCCTGGATTCCGCCCACCACTTTCTCCAGGGGCAACCCAGCTAAATTTGTTCATTTACCTTCATAGAAGACAAATCCACTGAGAAATATGCTTATGCTCTTCCGGTCACGGAATTGCCCCAAATGACCAACTAAGGTGTAGAACATTTTTATGCAAATCATTTTTTATAGTCTTAACGACAAAGCAATATTTAAGATTATACAGAAGTTTATTTCTATCATTACTACACCAGGTTTGTTTTGAAAGTATAAGAATGAGTGGCTTTTAATTGCAATTTGCAGACATAATCGCTTATTGTACCTGTGAAAAGCAAAGGTGAGTCAAGCAGCAGCTAGATAAAACAAAGACCTTTAACAAGGCGAACTTGTATTTACGCGATGCGTATGTCCCCGCCGAATGTTGCGATCACTAACACACAAAATGCAACTTCAAAACCCCACCCCACCCCACCCACCCGCAAACCCACCCCCTCCCCAACACCCAGGCAAAACCCACACACTCACAAAAACCCAAAATCCCCACAATTAACAACTACCCCTCCCAACACACCACCCACTTCTTAACACCCTCACCACCCCAACCCCACCCAATACCCTGTAACACACCTCCCCTTTCCCCCAACACCCCGCAACCCGCCTTCCCCTCCCCAACACCCGCAACACCCTCATACCTCCCCAAAAACACCGCCACATACCACCCCTCCCAAACCCCGCAACAATCCCACGGACCCATCCCTCCCCGTGCAAAACCCACCCCCTCCCCAACACCCCCGCAACACAAAAACCCCCTTCCAAACACCTGCCACACAACACCCCCTGCCCAACACTCCACAATACCCAACCCCCCTCCCCAAAACACCCCACAATACCCAACCACCCTCTCCAAGCACCCCGCAACACCCCACCCCCTCCCCCAAAACCACCCTCACCACTCCACTATAGCATAGCAGTGCTCGGTAGAGAAAGGAATTTATGCCTACGATGTACCGTTTCCAGAGATACGCAATACGCTATTAATTAGCTCATTTACCTACCTAAGCCGCTATATCATATACTTTCAAATTGAAAAAAATGTGCCCTCCGATAGCTTATGCCGCGCAGGAATTTTGGAGATTCCGATGTAACGTTTCAAAAAATATAGCAAATTAGCAATTTTCATCGATTATAATTAGCTCAGTTTGCATACTCAATATTGCCCCGACAATTGCCCAAAAATCTCAATCAGGTCAACAACTCTTCAGCCCGCTTGAATTCCAACAAGTTAAATCATTATACGCCTACGGGAAAACTCCCGAAAACTTTACCAAACAGGCTTGCAGGAAAATTCTCCATAAAATTAGGCAAATTAGATATGTAATTAGCATATTTTTAAGGAACCACCAATCTTATCAGGTCGAGGGAACTCATCAACCGCTTCTTTCAACCAAGTTACACATTGTCGCCTTACGGAACTCCAGCTTAAACGTATACAACATGGGTTAAAATTTTGTCAGGCACGAACGACGAACGAACGACGCTGCTCATTAATAGTCCCCGTTCCGAACTCGTTCGGCGGGGAACAATTAATAGAGCTTATCCACTTCACTTCGTGTATGTCCTTCTAATAAAAGGGGCTCTTCCCTGTAGTAAGCCATTCAATTAACTTCATTCCGATGGAATCTAAGTATTTGTATCACTCTTCCAGCATGACCAATATTTGGCAGCTTGTTTATTATTCCATGTGCATGTTGTTCTTGAGCATGTCTTCACAACAAAACCAACAACATACAACCAGGTAAAAACAACAACAAAAACAAACGAGAGCATCAAGGAGCTGTGGGCTTACTCCAGAGGTGGGGCGTTGAGTTGTGCAATTAGGTGAAACAAACCAATTAAGTGACATTGTCACATATCCTAACGTCCCTTAACTGCATTTTCCACTTTTCAAAAATCACGGAGCGGACCCGTTGGTTTTTGGGGGAAATTGCACCTAGATCTTACCAAGAAAAATAACGCTACAAACTTTTTTTGCAGGTGATCGTCAGGGATGATAGTATTTTTCCGACAAAGGATGGTTGGGATATAGGCCTATAGCCAGTGAAATTGTTCATTGTTAAGGCCTTAACAAAAAATCACGTTGTTCCAGAGTAGTCCAAAAACTCTAAATGTGAAAATGCACTTTTTATTTTTAATTTAAAAAAAAAAAATGAAAAGGGCTTCCCAGAAATTGCCTCAAATTGGCTAAATGGCACGTCAAGACAGTGCAAATCTACTTGACTTGTCCAATTATTAGTTTATAAAACCAAAAATATGGATTTGATCCACTTGGCTATCTATAAAATTGAAACCTTCTATAATATGTTTTTGTCTTAAAATGCAAAATCTACTCAGTAAATAAAGTAAAAACAACAACAACATACAGTTAAAATGGCTCCAAATTAAATGAATTGGGGCCTACTCACTGGACCACAAACTTGAATACCCTGCTGACGCCCCTATTCAACAACCCAAAAAAAACTGGCTCCACCCAAACTATAAAACCTAAAACAGTTGGATAATGTATTCATCAAATACCTGACTACCCCACCCATCACCATCAAATCCACACACCATGGAATACTGACTTTGTCCTGGTAAACCACTGATTTCAGTATGGCATCAACAAAGGGCAGCAATACGCTACAAGACTAACTAATATAGGTTCAAAAACCTAATTTTTGGCACAATTTTATGCTTACGGTACGTGGTATATCAGGGATATAAACAGTAAAATATAGATGCACATGAGGATTAGGAAGGGCTTGTGTATGGCCAGCAGGGAGTTGTAAAAACATAAATTATTTACAGTACTCATTAAATGCTGTTTTCTAAACGTATAAAAACTTTGAAGAAAAAGAATTGTTTCCATTGAACATCTTCCCCAAATTTTACATTTCCAGAAATTGTAGAGTAAAACTACATCCTTGTTGACCTGATTATATGGTCAGAATGGTCAGAGTTATTAAACCCTGACTATATTATAAAGCTAAATTGCATATAACATCAGTGGCGTAACCAGCGGGGGGCAGGGGGGCAGACTGCCCCCGGACAACTAAAAGGGGAGGCGGAGAAGGGGTAAATGGGGACGGGAAGAAGGGGAAAAGAAGGCGGAAGAAGAAGAGGGAGTGAAAAAAAGGGAAGAAGGGGAAAAGAGAGAAGAAAAAGGGGAAGGAGAAGGGAAAAGAGAACAAGGGGAAGAAAGGGAAGGAGGAGGGAGAAGGGAAAAGGGACGAAAAGGGGAAGGGGAAAGGAATGTAAAGTGAGAAGAAAAGGCGATGGAACAAAGGGAAGGCGAAGGATTAATAATCCATAATTTTGGAAGTAATTGAATTTTTTCCGCCTCAACCCCCCCACCCCAAACCCACCGCTTTTCAGAATTTCGAACCAACTGGAAAAAAAACTATGGGTAAACCCGGCGAGCCGTAGCGAGCCGGAAAAAATGGGGGAAACAGGTCGCGTTACGCGCCTGAAGACATTCCCCTTCCGTCAGCCACAAAATCACCACCAAATCAACCACTTTAATAAGGAAACTTTTCCCACCTGTCAACCAGTATATTCACTGAGCCTGTCCAAAACAGAAGTACTGACAAAAATTTTGTAAGTACAGGGATATCTGAACCTTTTGGTCGTTTTTTTCAATTTTGGCTTTCTGGCGTTCTTATAAATTATACTCGATTCATCTATATGTGACCCCGTACCAATTTTGCGGAGGTACCAATTCAATGCGGCGCCGGGACTTCTGTTAATTGTTATTGTGAGGAATGTAAAAGGCCTGAAATACACTATTGTGCATTTCCATTACATGAATGAAAATTTATTAGTGGCAGGGGAGTGGGTTATATGACCGGAGGGTACTCCAATAATCCGGGTGGCACGTGCATTTGAATTCGTGCATTTTGCCCCTCGACTGAATTGAATAGGTCAAAACTCAAGGGGGACAAACGTATCAACCCGAATCGACTATACTAAACCTGTACCGGGGGGGGGGGGAACTGATTTGAGCCCAAAAAATGGTGTCTCCAAAACTAGGTTGTCAGAAATTTAAGAACATACCCTGCGGATCTCCCTAATTCCCCACTTACTTGTTGAGGGGTTTTGAAAGGAAAATTGTAGAATGTGGCTTTGGACATGAAAAGTAGGGGTCTCTGGAAAGTTTTGTACTAAAATGGGGGTCACTGGGGGAACCTGAAAAAGAGGCCTGAAAATGAGGGACTTATAAGTGGTACATAAATATACTTCCTCCCAATGGGAGAACTCCCCACCCCCAACCCTGTCATTTAATTGTTTTGCTGTCTACCTACAGTTTGAAACATTTTTAATTTTGATGTACCCTCATTTGTACCATTAACACATTATTTCCACTCACCACACACAAACACATGCCACTGCAAACACACACACACCACAATGATACACATACACAATAGTTTATAAAATAATGAATGGCATTAACCGGAAAAAAAGAATATTTTTTAGTGGTCATACAAAGAAGACTTTCTAAATTTAAGTAGGTACATAACTCCATTGTGACAAAATCATGTTATTGCACTCCCTATACCTAGTGTAAAATTACCAGGGCATTGCTCTATGAAAGACGCAGCGTGTCGGGTCACTCTAGCCAAAACAAACATCAGGCCTACACATAAGCCACATGTTGGTTGTATATCAATTAACGGACCATTTTTTTTTTGGATGTCCAAAACAATGTTCCCTGTTTCTTGGTAGAGGACCTTACTAACAATGCAGGCAAAGAGTCGCCAGACAATACGTGAACCAAGAGATTGACTATGATTTTAGTCTAAACAAGAATGGTTACAAGTGTTACAGTCGTAACACCTTTCTGTGTTGTTTCTCTTGTAGTTATGCCCTGTTTCTTGTGTGCTAATGTATTCCAAGGGTGGTGAGTGTTGTGGGCCCCTATAGGACCTTTTGCTCACTCCTCCATATAACTGTTTTGTTTTCATACTGTTGAGTAATGCAGAAATAAGTTTGATGAACCTATTGATCTATCACCCAGCACTCTCTTATAGAACTTACTTAGTAAGCCAACAACCAACTCAAAAAGTCCGGTTTCATCTGGGAAATTATCATATCCGATATTACTTTTTTTCCTGTGTATTCTTTATTTTACTTTCATCTTTTCACCAACAGCTGAAAATTTTACACCGATTCTGTTATGTTGTGCAAATAGGCTAAATGAAATCATTTCTACTTCTGCCACGGTACGGAACATTGTGCAAGAAGATTAATCATTAAAAGCGAGAAATCAAAGTCTGTCACAAGATCTGAGTGTGCGTGGAGTTTGGGTAAGGAATACCAATACGTCCTTTCTTGTCAATGGGTAGAATTCCTAGAGCACCACCTCCTGGGGACAAATACTACATTATGGCTACTTTCAGTCATTTTCAAACGGGGGACTCCATTACTCATTGCAGCGTTTAGAGACGATGATGAACCCACAGTTGATGTGTGTGAACGCGTTGTTTCCGGGATGTGCAATGCCAAAGTTTACATTTAACAAATTTTAAACATCTCCCCTTAATCTCCGATTCATGCTGCTGCCTTCCTTAGAGGTTTGAGGACAGATGCGTCTACTTATTTCAGATACTTCTGACGAGATGTCCTGGGTCGTACAGACAAGGGCTTCCACCTGGGGCTTTAATGGAACTTAAATTTGATACGAATAAGCTAAAATACTCCATTGGTTCGCTCGGCTAGTGGAGGTGGGTGTTAAAAGGCAGATGCACAAAGACCGAGAGAGCACAATAGTCACAAACACAACGTTGACACCCACACTGGCATGACTTTGGACAACACAAGGTAGTAGGGAGAGGGTGTACCTGTGTGGGGATGCATCTTCACAATCAAGCTGGAGAAAGAAGAGGATTGTGTCCTGTCGGCAAATGGATTATAAAATTTTCTTTTTCTGGTTTGCCATGATTATTCATTTAATCAAAAACTCATTATCACACAGTGACTGCAAGTTTCAACGACTTTCAAGGACCATTTGTGAATTCCAGGGGTTTCAGGTCTCGGAAAAAAAAGATTTTTGAAATTTCCAGGACTTTCAAGGACATTTCAAGGACAGTACGAGCCCTGAAATTGGCTTACCTTATCCTAGCCCAACTGGATTGCAATAGGAAGAACAAATTAAATAAGGTAGAGAGGAAGTGGGCATTAAAAGATAGAGTAAAAGTAGATTGTAAGGAACACCCAGCAAGGGGAATCACAACACTCCAATGCTGACTTTTTCTGTTTCTTGGCCACAGAAAAAGAAAACAATGACTCCCTCTGGCAGAGGGGGTTACTCACAGATCTTAAAAAATCAAAAAAATTTATTGATAGAGTGGGATCTGCCACAAATGATTCTACTATACAGACAAAGGACCTGATAACTTCCATTCTGCTGGAGGACTATGTTCGAACCCAGAACTTAGCGTTGATCGAATCGCCAAAAAAAGCAAGGCTGGAGGAAGTCCCAAGAGGACAGTTCCCACCCTGACCATCAATTATCACACCAGTACCCCACTGTGGGAAAAGTTGAATTGCTGAAAACAACCACCAAGCCTCTGAGAAGAATTTCCACCCGGGATAGCAGGAAGGGTGGACCTGTCTTATAAGGCATACTGAAACATGCTAAAATGCAGGCCAAGCAGTCGGTTCCCCCCCTGGATACCAGAGGAAACTACATCCTGTTGTTGGATGAATTGTGACGATTGGCTTAGTACAGTTAAGGAAGTTACATAAGCTGCCACCTACAATAAGGGGTATGACGCCACAGCTAATTACCTTATGAAGAACACCTGGACTAAGAACGCCAAAGGAACAGTGGATTCTAAACAGTTGAGTCGTATGACCTTTACAAACGCCAAAAAGTCTGGCACACTATCAACTGCTCACAGGTTAATCTGCATCTTAACTGACAATGCCTGTTTAGTGGAAGGCGGGCCATTGCATTCTCCTCGTATCCTAAACGGCGCTTTCCGCTCCAGACCGTGATTCTCAAGAATGGTAGGAAAAGAAGTAGCCAAGCTGGGAAGTTGATATAGGATGTGTATGTCAACACATCCAGCCCCTCTACACAGAGAAATGCAGTACAGGTAGTGGGAATTAGTAAGATGGATATTGCACCCCATTGCCACATATTATCATCTTAAAAGGAAACCCCGTTCTTGGGAGGGACCAAGTGCTTTTCTTACAAAAAAATCTTCTAGGACGGGGGCTCCAAGACAGTACTCACATTCTAATCCTGCAAGCTAGTAGTCTGTGAGGTCATGGTATTGTATTTCTACAGTGAGTGCCAAAAAGTGGGCTTCTTATGCCAGTTAGTGGATTGACATGGAATTGCATTGAATTGCTGTGAATACAGCGCCAAACCCAGCACAACAAATCTCACCAAAACTTAATGTGTTAATTGACGGAAAAATGCACTAAGTCCAGATTGAGAAAAGTAGCGTGCCGTCATTAAACCAAGAATCATATGGGCACGAATCGCTGGCGGGCCAGCGAACACCCCCCCCCCCCACCCAACCCCCCCCCGGTTTTTTAGGTGGCTATCACGGGTCAGGGGGTGGGGCCGAAGGGCCCTGGGGTTCGAATCCCACCCGAACTTTGGGAATTTTCTTGTTCTCCTCTTCCCTACTCCTTCAGTTCCTCCGGAGAGAGGACTAGAAAACTGCGTCCAGGGTTAGGGATTAACAGTTTTCACAGACTACTTGCAGCATATGCACGTTTGCCATCTGCATGATTTTTGTTGGTTGTCCATCTGCGTGATGTTTCTTGGTTTTGGTTGTCAACTCCTCTGATGACTTTCTGAAACATGGCGGGTCCTTCTGCATCAGGAGAATTCTACTATGAACCCAAGCCCCTGTATGAAGCTGATGGCAGGGTTATATTTATGCACTTGTTAAGAAGCAGTAGGAGGGTGTTAAACCATACTGGATGAAGAGATCAAGGCACCGCAAGCAGAGAGTAACAGAGTGTTTCATCTGCTTCTGATCCAGTTAAACAGCTTTAAAATGTTGACAGATAGGAGCAGTTCAATACAAGGCTAACAAGGTTTAAAGGGATTTATTGGCATAAATCTCTGGCCACTCTATAATGAAATATACCCAAATAAGACGTACCAGATCGTTTACATGGTCATTTGGAGTATTCCTTGCGAAAAAAATCCAGATTATTCCGACAAATATCACGACTGTGCGCAATACGGAAGCTGCCATCTTTATTCCCTATGCTCTATTTACAACGCCGCACGCATACCGAAACAGAAGCCAGCGAAAATATATCACGCATGGCTTCTGTTTCGGTATTGCCGTGCGGCGGCTCTTTTAATATAGCCACAGGGAATAAAAGATGGCAGCTTCCATGATTTGCGGTTACAGTCGGTATTTGTCGGAATAATCTGGATTGTTTTCGCAAGAATCTCCAATACCATGGAAACCATCTGGTTATTGTCTTATTTAGGGATTTCATTATATTATGTGCCGATAGATTTATGTCAATAAATCCCTTTAACACACGTTGAACTCGGAATCTCGGTGGACTTTGGAGGCAGGGTTTAGAATCAAGAGTCGCTGGTTAGTGTGGGTTGTAGTTAGTACTAATAGAAAAGGCTATCATGATATTAAGAAAGAAACGCAGTAAGCTTGACGTTGCATTGCCCGATTTCCTTCCTTCATTCATTCAAATCAGAAGATGGCTGAATCAACATGCATGTTTTTCACATCATATATGTTGGTCTATGCGCAGAGGATGACGGGCGGCTTCATCGCTGCTGTTGTTAAAACCTTAAATGACAAAAGGCCCCTGCTCTTTTTTAATTTTTAGAGGTGCAATGAGATTTCACGTCATCCATATCTCCATGATATGTAATGATTTCAATTAGACACTCAATTAGATTCCTACCTTGTTTTTTTTTAATTTGACTAGCAGAGAATTAAAATGAAAAAAGTGTGATTTGCACATGCTTATATTCCAATATAAAACATGGCTGAATTCGTATTTCCCTATATAGAAATTAGAAATTTCACAATTCTTTGTACCAAAGAAACCGATCTCAGCTTACTCATTTCAGATTGTGTGTTTTTGATAGAGAGTTTACCCAGTGAAAAATCAGAATTTTCACTTTTTAGGGGAACCTGTAATTTTGTAATCTCTCTGTTTGACCTTAGTGGCTAAGCCCATTTTTTCGTTGTATACTAAGTTACACACCATAGGCTACAAAGAAACACTATGCACTGGCTACCGAATATGTACAGATTTTCACAACTAGGCATTTCATCAAAATGCTGTATCTTCTAAATTATCAATAGGGAAAAATGAGACATCTAGGCTTTCATACATTGTAACATATCCACAACTGCAGGCAAACTTCAATCTGAAATTAAACTACCTAGTTCTCCAGGTAGACAAGGATGTATCTCCAGGGAAAGATTACTAATATAATAAATCCTTGTCTACATGGGAAACTAAGTAGTTTAAATTTCAAAACAAATCTAATCTTATATGTAAAATCTACAGTTCTGATGCTACCGCTAGGAAAGCGAAGGACACCTTTCGAACCTAACACCTCTATATGAATATCATTCTTCTATCGACCCCGCTTGATAGCTCAGTCGTTAGAGCGTCGTGCATGTAATACGAAGGTCGCCAGATCGAATCCGGTAAGCCAATGGTTTTTTTTTTCAACCTATCGTGCGCATGGCCCATTCCAGGAAATTTAATAATACTAATACAAAACTTTCAACAATCTGATTTTTATTTCAAACTGTAATTTTGTGTCATTTGCCAATTTTCTTTTGCTTGTTCCCAACACCCCTCTAAATACTACTTACCTCCACTATCATAGTATGAAGAGCTATCAATGCATTGCTTGCCTTGATATGATTACCATATGACTGAAGTGTACCACATGATATCAGTAATCCAACCCTGAAAAGAAATATACCAAATATATGGCAGTTGAGCAATGCAAAACCCATTGACTGAAGTTTACTTGGTTTTAAACACAACAAAGCGACTAACAACATACAAATGCCCCATGATGCATCTAAATAAAATACAGATAAATAACAAATTAAGATACAATAAATAGATATTCAATACGTATCATATTCCTCCTGAAAGCCATATTCCAGGCTTATTTCCAATGAGGTCCTTTTAGAAGCATAATTATAACAACAGTCATGCAACAGTAGAAACAAATCAAAAGATGATATAAAAAGTCGATTCATTATCATGAATCTCATTTCATAGTGTACCTCTGACTACCTCATTGGAAAATCCTTGTATTGCATTAATTGAAAACAACATATTTTAATATTTTTGATGCGTAAAACTCACTCCTTCTGCGCTGAAATAAAAACTGGATTCAGCCAGACTTTTAATTTTGGGTACCCAAAATTGTACACTCACTACCTCCTGTAGTGTATCCTTGAACATCAAGAGTTTCTTTTTAAAATTATCAGACCGTTATCATTACATTGTTTAAAATTTCATGAACATGCATAGCTTCAAAATTTGACCCTGTTTTCAACATTCCAATAATTTAGCCTGGCGAGTTATCTTGAAACAATGTGTGCCGGGGCCCCTTTTACTTTGTGTGTCTGCAATCTGTGTTTGAAACACTTTGACTTCCAAACCAGAATACCACCCCGACATATCATAGTCACAGTGACACTGAACAAGAGGAGTACAAATTTTATTTCAACTGCACGATGCTTTTTTATGACACTTTCAGCGATTGCTTCCCCAGACACACATCGGTCACTATTCACTCCCAGTCCCATGATTTTACCCTGACCTGACCAAGATGGTTTGACCCATACATTTTTATTCTGAAATCACATAGATGAAACTTTCCTTTTATAAAAACAAATGCACATCAGTTTTGCCTACGTGTAATTTCGACATTTGATAATAATAATATAACATACTTTATAATGGGCCTTTTTCCACTGTTTCCCTTAATCCATGTGTTAAGATTCAAGGACCTGTCCCAATTAGGTGAAAGCAATCTTGATTACGATGAGAAACAAAATGGCACTGGTCGTTAGCATCATCAGTTTGCATTCAGATCAACACTGATTACAATTTCTTATTGTACTAGCAAAGAAAAAGTTATGGTCCAGGTCTACTTGGGGAACACCACCAGATGATTCCAAAGGTGATAATATGACATTATGATCCTTCCCACTTGGATCTTTTTAAAAGTAGACATAACTTCAGTCATCATATGAAGATGAAACTGTTTAGAGTGGCTCAGAGGGTCATGTTTAGTCATAGTTTCCGATCACTTTGAACACAGGCTAGAATGATGACTATAAGGCTTTCCATTTTTGAAGAATTTCTTTATTACGTGTGAAAAAAAGTGCTCAATGAAAAATTCCAAAATGGCCACCAAATTAGCCCAAAAATCTGTGTTTGACCATAACTTGATAGCTTTTATTTAATCCCTTCAGTTTTGTGGCAATACCCATGTATTGGCCTACAAGGAATCTTTCTATGCAACTTCCTCTCACAGCCCTTTTGTTTCTCGATAATTCATGTTTTAGCTTAAATTGGGGACTGCGAGGGTGCGTTCCCAAAAAGGACAGAGCCTGTACAAGACCAAAGCACAGATATATTGGAGATATCCCTCCAATTTCATCTCTGTTGCCCAACTCCGTGCACGATTTGCCGGTACACTTCTGTCATTGTGCGATTGACCAAGTAGTACCCGACTTCACATGTTGGAAGTTACCATGCCAAACAGGGGTCGTCGCCCCTTTAACTACATTGATGTGATTGCTCGAGACAGCCCGCAGGATCCACCATCTGACTCCCCCCAACCTAATGACCAAACAGGACATGTGGCGCTCACAGGTGAACACAACTCGTCTTCGGGCCGTTGATGATATATAGACAGATCATGTTAAATTCAATTTTTAGAAAACCCTCATTGGAATCAACAGAGGGGTCAACGTGGGTTTCATGGAGGGCATTTTATGACCTTAAAAGCTTACAGTTTTAAAATCACTAACACCAAAATGTTAGCAGTGTCATAAGCAAACCTTTTCATCAACCTTTTTGAATGTTTAAAATCACCATCTTCAATAGGATGCACATTTTATTGAAAGCGTCCCTCAGAGCTCATTTAGCAAAACTGCATTTTCAGAAAACGAACGGCTATGGTGAGATGAAGTTGTACCCGATTCTTAAACCACTATCAGCTTTCTTTCTTCACAATTAACAAATTGCAGCACCCTCTAGTTTTGATCGAAGTCCATTTTTTTGCACTGTTATGTTGGAAATTGTGGTATTAAAGACCCCTCTAAGTGGCTACGCGTAATACAACCATATTTGTCCAAAAATCATTATATTTTAGTTACTAATAGCATCAGATCTGACATTAGGTACTAAAAACAGTCATACATGACACATTCCAGACCACTTTAAAGAGGCTGTACGTGCCCCTTCTTTCACAAAAAGTCATCTAGGTGTTACATGACTAACACTGCAATTAAGATCAAATCGGGATTTGAATGTTGGTAAAAAATGACTGATAGGGCTTTAATACCCTAAACTTGGGTATTGCCACCAAAATAAGCAAATTGAACAAAAATAATTGAGTTAGGTCAACACTCCAAAATTGACTGATAGTGGCTTTAATCCCTAAAACATGGGTTTGCCACCAAAATCAAGCAATTGAACAAAAATAATTGAGTTATGGTCAAAATCAAATTTTTTGACAATTTGGCACCATTGGGATTTTTTTCGATGGGGCACCCCGGTTTTTGGACTTTTTATTGTATTTTCCACATCTCCTTCTTCGAAAGTGGGATCAGGGTGATTAAGTTATCATGACCTGTGTTCAAAGTATTTGAAACATTGACCTTCTAATGCCCAGCCTCTATTGTGTTCAAATATTAGAGACTTCAGAAATGAAACCATAAGTTCTTAGTTTTACAAGTAATGAAACATGCTATTTTATTTTTGTTAAATTATATGAATAGCTAACTAAAAAAACATTGGGGGGAGAACCTGTCAATTCTTGACCACACCACACCACATCAAGGTTTAAGAACACTCTTTTACGTGAGCCAAACAATAAAAGCAGGCAGAGCTTGTTAAAATTTCAAAGAACATTCCATGAAATGTTTTTTTTTTCTGTGTTATGATCCCTGCATTACCATTGAGTGCGAGCTTTCCAATATCTGTCTAATGTTCTGACTCAAATCATTCCACTTGTTGACTGAATGAATTTTGTAACATTTTGTATGCTTAAAATTATACAACAATTTATGTTACCTCTCTTTTGGGGACTTTGTGGTGAGCGTTCTTATACTTTGGATGTTTAAACCGGATGACATGATGGCTGAAAGACAAGGCAACTAAATGGCTGAGAATGCTGCAAAGACAAAGAATGTAAAAATCGATGGCATGTTGTGTAATCACATGTACAAACTTGAATTTCACATTCTGGCTGGCTGCTCACGATGTTTTAAAGAATCTAAGCTGTGGGCCACCAGTCCTATTTCACTCGAAGCTCACTGACTTTGGCCTTGGCATTGACCTTTGCCCTCATCAATATATGAGGGATCGCATGTTGCCCCTGTGACACAAGATGTTTCCATTGACTTTCAATTATGGAATTAAAAAAACTTTGACACACACACACTGCACATGGTATTTATGGGCGGCCAGACTATCTGTCGGTACACAAAATGGTTAGATGGCGTTACTCTTCTTGTTTAACCATGACTGTTGCATTCAACAGACAATGCAGGACAAGATGATATTACTGTTACTAAAAGAATGACTTAAGGTGGCATAAGACCATAGATAACAAAATTGGAGTAGGCCAGTCCTGACAGCTATCGGCAGGGAGTTAGCAGCTTAGCCCACAGGTGTACACACAAAACAAAAGAATGACTCAAAGAGTACCAATCAGCAGAGGGACGGAAACCCACTGGTCAGTTGGGAGGGGGGTAGGGGGAAACATGATCTGCTCGATTTGGGGCATTGGGGATGTCCAAACGCTAATTTGGGGAACTGCTACGTGTAATTACTATGGCAGTCTCGGTCCCAATGGCATTAATTAAAGTCATCATCTATCTGTTGTTCGAGTGATCTGAAACTATGAACCAAATATGGCCCTCTATAGCCCACCCTAATTTTCTCATATATATTATATATATTATATATATATCTTATATATATATCTATATATTCTATCTCTATCTCTAATATTTATCATAGGCGAGAGCCTATCTTTATGCATAGTCTTCAATGCTTGAAAGCAAGCGAGATAAATTGATAATAAATTATATATTAAATATATGAATTTACTATTTGCCATGTTTTTTTCTTGTTATGCAGTTTCCCACGCAGCTGGGGTTTATCGGCTCTCTCGTTTTTAATTGTACGCGGTTATCCTGTGTGCATGAGTTTCACTCGGGCCTACCAATCAAACCTTACCCGCCTATTGCGTATTTTTTAAACCGTTACACATGCATTTATTTGTTGTTTGATCTTCCAGAACTACTTTCATTTAGTATTAGTTAATGATGGTTTCACAACAGTATCATGTGTGGAACAACTACGTTGTTTTAACAAGTAACGCCCTCGATACATTGCCTCCTTTCCGCCATTATTTTTGGCCTGCTTTGTTTGAAAATTGTGTGGTTATGAATGTTCATTACTAGTCAATTATAGAACTTAAACATCGGGTACCTGTCTAAATGATATATGACCACTGGAAACGGGTCCATTTTCGTACTCGTAAATCAGTCATGCCGGCGGGGCGAACCGCTTGCTGCGTGTTTGGTGTCTTTCACTTTTGGACTTCACCATGGGGCTAAAGGTCTAATACGATAAACCTAGTGCCATGACTAACACATGTTGGCCGACTCTTGCCTGTATCGATTCGTGCGATCCAACTCCTTCAACTTTCACGAGACTACGATCGGTTATCTTCAAAATCGCCGATGGCCACCATCAACAAGCCATCGGGGATCAAGAACCTCAAATACTTCGCATGGGATGAGAGTAAGTATTTGTGATTTGTTAGACTTTCAAAAAGTCACACTCACGGAATGGGGGGGACATGGTCATGATTAATATGTGGCCGCAAACCGGAAGTGTCGGCTCAAGGGAGTCATACACCCCCACGGCTAACTTTGTCGAGGTGGCTAGCCAGTGCCGCTTTTAATCCCCCACGGGCCACAGTGCACAACGAACGATTTGTAACTCGTTCCCAATGCAAACCCTAAATATACGAGCAAACCAGACGCCATTCTTTAAATTCTGAAGTACGTTGTCGTTATGGACCGCTCTATTGTAGGTTGGCAGAAGCGTGTACTTAAAAACGTGTCAGCTAGCACAAATTTACTGAAATTACAATCACTCAGCTAAAATTACTCACAGGCCCGTTGTTGCTAAACGGCTTATAATACAAATCATCAAACATGATTTGCAAAAGGCTAGAATAACAAAATATATCTGCATTTGCTTTCACATGTTGAGTAAGTGGCCTAGTATTGCGTGTCGTCACTGTTGTGGAACTATACATTATATGGTGGAATGATTCCCCTGAATTTTGTATCTCAGATTACTTATACTTTTATGCATCTTTATGATAAAAGACTTCTGAGGTAAGTGTGGGTATGAATTGAGTATTCCGTCCCCCCCCCCACATGTTTAAAATTATATATAATCAAATAACTTACCTTACTGACTTCCTAATAAGATTTTACTCCTTTTAGTTGGGAGAAAGTTTACAATAATTCTCCCAAATTGATATTTTCGTGATTTTTCTTTCGTCATTATTCGTCCGCTTAGTTCCACTGTGTAAGGTCGCCATTTTGTCGCTATAATGTCATTTGTGTCATCTACTTTGGATGCATTCCATTTCGCTATAAGGGAGAGTGTGTCACGTTGCCCCGCATATTACTATGTACAGTGGGAACATTTTTAGAGGTTTGAAGTAAGGGGATGATTTAGGGTTAGTGTATTAGGGTTAGGGTTAGCGTTCGGGTTTTCGAGTAGGGTTAGAGTTTAGGTTAAGTTAGGGTTCGCGGGTTCGGGTTTAGGTTAGAGTTAGGGTTAGATTATGGTTTAGAGTTAGGTCTAGAGTTTAGGGTTATGGGTTAGGGTTCGAGTTCGGGTTCGGTGTTCGCGGTTCGGGTTAGGGTTCAGGGTTTGGCGTTAGAGGTTCGCGTTCGGGTTAGGTTCGCGTTAGGGTTTCTGCCTGTGGGTTCGGCGTTTAGGGTTCTCGTTCGCAGTTTCGGGTTCGCACAGTTTTTTTTCGGGTTCGCGTTCGAGGTTCGGGTTCCGCGTTCGGGTTCGCGTTCGGGTTCGAGCGTTCGGGTCTTCGGAGTTCGGGTTCGCGTTCCGGGTTCTGTTCGACTATTCGGTTAAGGGCGTAGGGTTAGGGTTTATAGTTCGGGATTAGGGTTATACGCACTGTCCATCCTACTCCCCTCGTCAATTCTACCCACTTGCCACTCCTATCCACAAGTCCCCACTCAGTCATCCCATGCTATACCACTGACGTCACTCCTAAACCGATTGTTTTTTTTTTAAATTTTTGCTTTAATTTACTTGTTTGTTTTTTACACTTTTTTAAAATTAATTTCAACACTTTTTCTTGAAAATGTCGACATTTTTGAAAATACAGAATATGAAAAATCATCAGATTT
Source organism: Ophioderma brevispina (assembly GCA_023653785.1). Taxonomy (NCBI): domain Eukaryota; kingdom Metazoa; phylum Echinodermata; class Ophiuroidea; order Amphilepidida; family Ophiodermatidae; genus Ophioderma; species Ophioderma brevispina. Next base: position 38,337 of record JAMKCH010007168.1, read on the forward strand.
TGGTCGTGTTCGTACACGTACTCACAGTTCCATCCATTCTCATACAATAAACTATGCATCATACCACACAATTGGCTTCTTAGTGTCAAAATGACCTTTTCTTTAGACAACTTTTAAACTCTTTTGACGCTTCATGAATCAGTGCAACTAGATTCTAGATTTGTTTGGGCTATTACACCTAACCCGACCGGTCGTTTTGCCGGCCGCCGGCCCCAAATGCACGAAGCCAATCTATTTTTATTTTTAACTGCCCGAGCAACGAGAGCCAAAGCTTGCGTTCATTGCATCTCGGCCGGTTTTCCCGGCACAGTAGTAGTAGCTTAAAAGTCAATAAGCCCAATGCAACGACGACACATGCGGCCATTTTCCCGGAAGACGCCCAATTCAACTAAACACAAATCGCGCCATTTCCCGGAAGACGCCCAAATGCAACGAAACACATCGCGCCATTTACCGAGATCGCCCCAGGTGCAACGAAACCATCGCCGGAAAATGCAATAAAACAGTGTAAATAAAGAAATAAATAAATAAATAATAACTAAATAACACACTATGCTGCCTGAAATCTGCAGCTTATTGTTCGCCAGTCGTGAGTGGCGCTATTACGCTACTCATAAGTCTTGCGTGCGCTATTATGCTCCGTCACTCCATTTTTTACGTCATGAATACGTTTATGCATACTTAACACAATACTTATCGAAATGGTGGCGCTCTCACCATCGAACTCGAAATTCGGTCTATGGGCATTTGTACAGTGTCACCCGCCTGAATGAAAAGTATTGCGCCTTCTGCGGGCATACGCCCAAATGCACGAAAAGCATCGCATCATTTCTCAGTCCAATAACGTCCCAGATGCAACGCCAACATCTCGTCATTGTTCCGGGAAGACGGCCCAATGCAACTAAAACCATCGCGTCATTTTCCGGTAAACGGCCCAGTGCACGAAAAACATCGCTCATTTTCCGGTAAGACGTCCCCAATGCAATGAGAAGCCAATAGAGTCATTTGCGCTACCAAAACTCATTGTTGACGGCCCCGATGCAGCGAAAAGCATTTCCGACCGTACCACGTTTTTCGTTGCCTCTCATTTCCTCTCCGGCCGTGTTAGGGGTTCATGTCGAAATATATAAACTAACATTTCTCCCGTTAACGTACATTCATAATATATTTGTTGAAAAAACACCCTAAACGCTTTTTGGCTACTGGCCAACCTCTATCCTTTGTCTTCAAAGGAGCCGTCGCCAACCGTGTTTCTATAGTCTAGTATTTGAACTCCACAAACAAATTCAAGTTTAGGTTGAAGTTAAGCCATATCGTCTCTTTAACAGCCATTCCACTTCCCTTATGGCCATTTCCCGTCACAATATGACATATTTTCAGATATACATATTTTTTACGTTTCTTATATATTAATATTATATACATATTAGATAGACAGTTATATTTCCGACCACAAACCCTTCTTCCCACGCAATTACACGTGTTCTAGAGATGACGGAAGACGCTAAGATTACGGTCCAGTTCTAGTCGGCGGACCATAGTATAATGTTAGTATACGTAGTAATAAGTGTATTAAGATTATCACTGTAGATCAGGTAATATAACGGATATGTAAGTCGCGCGTGGACGGGAGCGTAGGATAGAAGGAAGAAAACGATAGGTGTAAAGAGACACCCAACAAGCATTGCGATCATTTTTTTTTTTGCGTATTTTTTTTTTTCATTTCTTTAGTATAAAACCACCCCCCAAAAATCCCAGGCCCCATTTGTACTCTACCCCATCTAAAGTCGCCTCTTTTAGAATGTCGATCTAGTGATATGGGGAAAAATTTGGCAATGTTATGTTGTGGCTAATACTAAATTCTTCCGAATTGTTTCCTTGTTTTTACGATCGAATTATATTAAAACAATTTTTATTAGCTCCGAAAAACGGGCGAATATTTGGAAACTTTTTGCTCGGCCTATTCATTTTACACACCTTGCACTGCTACAGGTTATTGTCATACGGACGGCTTCTACCGTGATGCGAGTACGCCAATTAAAAACTTTCATCACGGTAGAAGTTCCTTTTTAACCATGTACTTAGCCTGACGCCTGAGGGTGCATACCATTATTGTTTCATCCAAAATAAAACAGGACACAAGAGAGTGGAGAGTTCTTTCCAAGGATGAACCAACACACGCAACAGAGTAATAAAACCAGCCTACTTACCGGAAAAGCGGTCTATAAACTGAAGCGTCGAAATAAAATTGTAGCCGTCTATAACTTCCGGTATTTGTAACGATTAGTTATGGGAAAACATGTCTAGGCCATATAAAAGCTGGTTAAAATTTTTATACTAACAATCAAATCCTTATTAACGGTATTTTTGTATTAACTTCTTCACATTTTAGAAGATATAAGTGCGTGAATGAAACTATGTCATTGAACTAATAAAGTCGGAGGTTTAGAAAAGACAATTTGCAAGTTAGCCATTTCTTCAAGACTTCGTGACAAAAAAGCCCGTTAATTTGTTGTCCAAAATTTACATAGCATAAAGCCATAATTTCTCATTGGGATTGAGATATTAATGTGCTACTATTTTTACTGGATACACAACTTTAGTGGTGTAGCCTCAGCCATCACATGGCAAACTTTTACGAGAATAAAGCTAATTATTTTTCAAAACTACATAAGTAAAACTCTTTTAAAATTATTTTAGTATTAACATTTTATTATTTATTTTATTTCTGTCTAATATGTTAAAATTATTTGGAAATTATATTATAGAATTCTTATCATCTAACCTCACTCCTCTGCCTCTGCAAATGGCCGCCACGATGGTGTCCTCGAATGCTTCTCATTTCGCACAGCATTTTTTATTCGCTCGCCTGTGAATTTTTGTCGTCATTTGCCTGCATATGTGCACAGTTGTAATAATCAATATCTTTCATCTATACTTTTCGAGTAATCGCTGCGGACGCTGTTTTATTTTCAGGCTCCAAATTTATAGGAGTTTTTTTTTACAATGCTGCTACATTGTTCAGCAAAATTAACTACACCTGTCCAGATGTAATGATGTATGCAATTCGACCTAATTCCTCATCTTGCTTCTAGTTCTACGGTGGCTCTAGCTTAATTTTTGACAGGTCATGACTGACTTTGTTAGGCATGCTACCAGAAAAAAAAGGCGGGATGTAATTCAGTTTTGTGCCACCACATCCTTTCACATGCAGTTTATTCCGTTGAATCTGCCGAATTCATGGGTTTGTGGCCCATACTAAATTCTTTCCAAAAAGGCAATGTCCTCGAAATGACCAATAAATGGCTGACCATATGAAATGCCCCCAAGCTTACTGAAAATAACTCGTTCCGGCTCCTGCATCTCTGCCAATGAAATTGATCTCTTTAAAAGTGTAGATCATGAGTCTCAGATTCGCGGGAATCGCCGTTGGCGGCGTGCTCCACAGTATCCTATTTTTAGATCGCTGCTGTGACCGCTTTACTCACATCCCGGGAACCTCGCGATTCATTCCCACCACTCCCCATAAGCTCAACTGTGTGGGTATATGCGGATTGATATGTTTTTCTGTATACTATGTGATGGGGTCTGTCGCTTGAGACGCCATCTTGTTCATTCACAAATAGTGCTTCGTACTACGAGAATTTTCCTGATCAACGACAAAACCTAAGTTACGCACAGAAGAAGATTGTGGAATACTTTCACACCAATGTGGAAGTTTACATCTGGTAACTTGTTTTGTGGGAAGAAGAAATCACAAAGAATTCTGTTTTGGTCCGGGTTTTAACTTCAATGGTTGATATTATAACTGGGTTTAACTTTTATCTTGGATTGTTGCAGAGGTAACACAAGCTGCTATTAAACCACAAATAAATCTCTTGGTTATTGTTCACTATAACACATTGGATAAGATTTTACTTCAACTTTGGGCTACTCACATGGGGGTTCCAGTTCCCTCAACTTCCAATTGTCATAAAAATAAATCAAATTAAAGAACACAAAAAGCGAAAGCAGTTTCTGACTGCTTAGTTGGTCTACTTTACAGGAAAGCACTAATTTGGAAGCACCAAGTAAACTGTTAAATTTCAGGCAAGATGCAACATTTTCATGGAGTTTGGCCTAATTAATTTTGCATTGTATTTTATTCAATTTTATATTTAAAATATTTGTAGTTTTTATTTGAAAACCCCTCGTCTACCTGAGGCCATGTTTTTTGGAACAAAACTCCCGAAGGGGGGGGGGGTGGTCCCACCCCCCCTGTGATTTTCGTTACTGAACACCCGGTTCCTGTAATTTGGTACCAAAGGATAGCTTAGAGTTTCTTTCTTTCCATTGGTACCACAATAAGTACTAAACATCCCATTATGACGTCACCATGCCGTCATATGTTTGAGGAAAGTACGAAAATACTGAATATAGTGGGGAAAATTGATATTTCCAATTTTGCGACTCAACACCTATTATAGCCTCTACCATGATTCTTATATAAAACTAGTCATTTCCCATCAAGTAGAGTCAAAAACCGCATGAAATCTGATTTTCCTAACTTTTATGGCGAAAATTGAATTTTTCACGTGTGTGTCATGGAAATGGCAGTTTTGCTGACATCTAACTTATGACGTCATTGTGGCCGTAATGCTGGCATGTTGGTACTCATTTTGGTATCAAAGGAAAGAGAGGACCAATAGCTATCTATTGGTACAAAATCAAGTGTTATGTGATTTCCTGTTTTGTGTTAGGCATTTTTTGGTACGTCTCTTCCGGAGGGGGGTGTTACCACCCCCCCCCCCCCCTATCAGATCACTTTGGGATCACTCCTGTATCTACCTATACCCCGTTGGATGTTTGTTTTTTGGGATTAAAAGGAGCGGAACAGTCAATTGACAATTAATTAATAATTTGGCACCAAAAAAGGGGTTTAGCAAGCCGGGGAAATACCTGAAAGGGGGTGTCCCACCCCCCCCCCCCTTCGGTAGACGAGGGTTAATTAGTAATTTTGTTTTTGGTTCTTTTTATTTCCTTTTGAATTATTTTTTTATTTCTTCGTCCTTTTAATCTATTGTATTTAATTTTTAATTTAGATGTTTTTTATTTCTAATCATTCATTTTTATTGATTTTTAATATATCTTGGTTTTATTTCGTTTATCTTTTTTATTTCTTTTATCCTTATTTTTTGTTTGTATTTGTAATTGTTTTTTTAATTTAGCATCGTCTTTATTTGGTTTCATTTTGTTTTATTTTAAATCATTTTCTTTCCATTTATTTACACTGCTATTAACATTTTTTATGTTGTATTTCTTTTTATTTATGTTACTGGGACCATTATTTTTATTAGTAGGCCACGTTGTTTGTCGAGTATGCAGCAGCCTATTTTAACGATGCAACTTAGATTTCCATCTTTGTCTAAGAAATTGGTATTTTCCTTTGCCCTCATTGACCATTGTGATTACATCATAATCGCCTGTAATTTATTTTAAAAGTGGCTCTGACATTGGCATTCCCATTTGTTTCTATTCTGTGAAACTGTACAAAAACACTATACAACCTCCACTGTACTACTCAAACTAGATTGTACTATCCATGATGTAAATAAGACATTATGTGTATGGATTCCTTTGTTATTGAAAGCAGAACTAACTTGTCGGCAATGTCGGGAGAAGTCACGATTAATGATCGCACAGTGATGTCTGAGATTACAATTCCTCGCCATCGTATGATACGCCAACACACATTGAGACCCGGGAAACATTCGCCCCGACATGCATTTGAATGCGAGTCCTGTAACTACAACATGCTTCGACATTGTTTCGCTAGGGAATCAAATTTAAGATTTTTTGCTACTCTCTTCAATACACGTAATTTTCTTGTTCTCGGTGAAAACTATACTGAAATGGAATATTTTTCAATCGCATTTTGGGCCTTTTTAAGCTGTGATTTTTATTGAACATGCCCGCCTAGAAAGGCTGCACTGGAGCCAATCAGGAAGCCAACCATGTTGATTGACAGAAAAACGAAGTTGCCGTGTATATAGTCTCCGAGTTTTACGTACACCAACCACTTATGTCAGCTCTCCTCTAACCGCCCGCCATCGCCCCCTGCACTCAATCTTTACTATACTAGATCACCCTACCTCTCATCAGCCGCACCCCCTCCGATCATAAACCTTTTTCGGCAGCCGTGTATATAGGCACTGCCTTTGGAAAAGGTGCCAGTTAGCCAACTATTAAAAAAATCCTCAAGAGGATATTATGAAAAGCAGACAAGGTCATCAAAAAGAAAAATTCATTAACACTGGTTAGAATGTTTCTTGAATGAAGTCAAAAATATTATGCATTCCCGAAAAAATGTCATTTAATGATCAAGAAAAGTCAAAATGCTCACACCATACCTCATGTTTAAATGTGGCTAAAGAAAGGGGGATTGTGGAATCAGTGTGTATGAATTTATTGTGACGTGGAATAATTCTGCCCCGTCGGGCACGCTCCACGTCAGCTATAAACGTACACTAAACGCAAAGTAATCCGCTATTTTTCACCTCATTAAGTCAGTATATGAACTTTAATGATGGAAAAATAGGAAAAATCATACTTCATTTATTAAAAAACAATATAATATCTACCTAATATAGTCTTATTTCAACTAACGAATCGTTAAATTCTTTCCAAAAAAATGCAGCCACGTCGTCGCGTCGGCCATGTCAGGCGGACCATGATGGTCCATTTAGCGGTACCTTGATACCGCGTAATTATTGCCTGTGAGCCAAATCTCACGCGCCTGAACACGACCACGAGGGGCCGGCCACTACGTGCACAGACGCACCAGGGGTGATGCTCTCTAACGTAACAAACATTTACTCAGTTTAATGCTTAAATGTTTAAAAACACAATAGATTTGTTCTAAAATAGTTACACAATCAACTGGAGTCTTAAGTATTTTAACGGCGCAGCATCAGTTGAATATTTTGGGCGAGTGACGGATCCAAATTAAAACTCAAAGGAAAATTACCGCGAGGCCGCCGCCGGGCCGGCGGCGTGCGGTTGATCTTGTAGTATCAGTAAAATTCAATCAGATGGTAAATATGACATGACACTCCTCTCTTATATGAAGCTGACGTGTCTAAAATTTTGACAGCCATTTTATAGTTATTCATGTTATAATATTCCATAAATATTGTGACTAAATATTTGTGAAATAGGTGAAATAAATGATACTTCTTTGTATCTTATGAAAGATAGTGTGGGTGTATTGCGAAGTGATCTCCTCTCTCCCTCTTCCCTTGCCTATAGATTCAGAATAATTGATTAACAGTTATATATATCGGGACTGTCATTCATATTCTCTTTACCATCTCTTCCCCCTATCTATATCCCTAACTTTCCCAATCCAGAATTTACGCGCATCCGTCACCCAAGAGCCTTACAAATTACATTTCCCCAAGCTGTTGCCGTGCGAGTTCTTCCTGCCTTTTATTTCCTTCTCTGCTTTGGCCCAGTTGTTTAGTTTATTACTAGTACCTTTTCTTTATTTTTCCCCGTCTGATTCCTCATCATCTCTCTGTCCCACTCAGCATATATTTGTTCTTCCCCCCTCCCATTTCTCTCTTTCAGTGACATCTCTCCGCGGACTTCACTCTAAATACTTTTATTTCCCTAAACATTTCCCCCTCTACAAATTAGTTTCTCTCCCCCTCTCGACCACCTTCTTCAAATATTATAATATATATATAGATATATATAGAATATATATATATATATATTATATATAGTTAATACTAATGTTTCAGACTGGTAGATTCAAACACATGCTTTACAGATCTGTTTCATAAGGACAGGGTCCTCACTCATCAGAAGATGGAAGTGGATCCACTCCAGCTTCTGATGATGTGAGGCGTTGCTATAATGTATTCTATATTAATTATATTATATATTATATATAATTATATAGATATATAATATATAATTATATATATAAATATATATCTATATATATATATTATATATTAATATACAGGGTGAGTCAAAATGATTGTTCCCAAATATCCGAATTTTTCTGTAAAACTGTGCAAGTTAGCTCTTAAAATTGTAAAAATGACTTCAAAAGTACATTAAATAGCTTTCACAGAAATTTTGAATTGTTTCATTTTGGTTCAGGCAATCAATATTGCATCATTTAAATTAAGGCCCTCAGATTTCCTTTGTACAGATTCTATTGAGTGGATTGAAGCGCAAATTTTCAAGTGGGATACCTAATGGGTGCTTACCCACTCTGATGGATAAATGGTAATAAAAGCCCCAATGAGTATAAAAACAGGCTAGTTACGTTGGATTGATGCAACAACAAGTGCAATTATATTTGACTGTTTAGATGAACTCGTTTTTAACTTTACAGAAGGCAAAACAAAAATATTGAAAAATACACACAAAACCAGGTTTCAATTTAATTGATATCACCTTAGTTGGATAAAGGTAAAAGGTCAGACTTTTTTGGAACAAATTTTTTCATGATAAATATTAATAATGTTGTGCTGCACTGTGGTGATAAATGCAACAACAAGAACGTTCTTTGCCAGTCTCGTTTTTTTCTGGATCTTGGTTTTTGAATTACACTGTTAACAGTTTACTCATCTTATAGGTTACTGTACTCAATTGGACACGCGGGCATTTCGGGAGCCCTCTAAAAAATGAGGGCCAAAATGAAAATAAATGCACGAATCTCGGGATTTTTGACATGGTGATTAAGAAGTAATATTTGTAATATAAGGTATATAAATAATATTCTACAAAGATACAAAATATTTTGAATACTTTTGATTCATCGGGGGAACAATCATTCGGACTCACACTGTTAATATAGTAGAATATTACGATATAGATATTATGAATATTAATGTATATGATATTATATAGTAATATATATATTATATAATATATTATAAAATTTATATATATATATACTCTATATAATATATATTTATAAATAGGCGAGGAGATATCTGCAGCAGAGTGCTCAATGCTGGAAAGCAGGAGCGAGATAAATTGATAAATAAATATATATAATATATAATATATAATATTTGCAATGCTGACGTTGCAGTTCAAACGAGCGGGGTTATCGGCTGCGCTCGTTTAATTGGACAGGTTTAGACTGTGTGCACGAGTTTCACTCGTGCCTACCAATCAACAAATTAACCCGCAGTATTGCGTGTTTTACCGTTACACATGATTTATTTTTTCCAGAAAACTAATTTCATTAGTATTATGTAAATGAGGGTTTAACAACGTAAAGGAAAAACTACGTGTTTAACAAAGTAACGCCCCCCCCCTCTTATACCGTTCACTGTGCCTCCAATTTGGATGCTTTTTTGAAATTGCTGTGGTTATGAATGTTCATTACTAAGTGAATGATAAGAACAGTAAAACATCGGTAACGGTCTATGATATATGACCCTGGCAACGAGGTCATTTCGGACTCGTAATCAAGTCATGCGGGCGGGGCGAATCTCTTGCTGGTGTGTGTGGTCTTTCACATTTGACCTTCACATGGCTAAAGGAGCTAATAAACGATAAGAACTAGTCAAATGACTACACATGTTGCCGACATTGGCCGCTGTATCGAATTCGTCGATACAACTCTTCAACTTCACGAGACATACGATCTTTATCTTAAAAATACGGCGAGTTGGCCATCAACAGCCATCGGGATCAAGAAACTCAAAGAACTTCGCATGGGATGATAGTAAGTTTTTGTGATTGTTAGCTATTCAAAAAAGTCACACACACGGACGATGGGGGGGGGACAATGGTCATGATTAATTATTTGCGCAACCGGAAATGTCGGTCTCAAGGGAGCATACACCCACAACGGCTAAATTTGTCGAGGTAGGATAGCAGTGCGCTACAGGACGAACGATTGTAATAGCTGAGCCTGAAACAATTCTTGTTTCATTCCAAAATTAAAACAGGACACAAGAGAGTGGAGAGTTCTTTCCAAGGATGAACCAACACACACGGAACAGAGTACACAAAACCAGGAGTACTTACCGGAAAAGCGGTCTATAAACTAGCAGTAGAAATACAAAAATTTGTACCGTCTATACTTCCGGTATTTTGTAACCGATGAGTTATGACATGTCTAGGCATATAAAAAGCTGGTTAAAATTTAGCAACAATCAATCCTTACTAAAGGCTTTGTATTAATTCTTCACATTTAGAATATATAAGTGCTTGAATGAAACTATGGAATGAACTAATAAAGTCATGGAGGTGTAGAAAAAGAATTTGCAAGTTTAGCCAATTCTTCAAGACTTCGTTACAAAAAAGCACCTTTAATTTGTTGTCCATTAAAATTTACATAGAATAAAAAGCCCATATTTTCTCATTCGGATTGAGATTTAATGTGCTACATATTTTCTGGATACACCACTTAGTGTGTCGCCTCAGCCATCAAATGGCAAAAAACTTACGAGAAATAAAGCTAATTATTTTCAAAACTACATAAGTAAAACTCTTTTAAAAATTATTTAGTTAAAAATATTTAAAACATTTTATTATTTATTTTATTTCTGTCTATATGTTAAAATGATTTGGAAATTATATTATAGAATTCTTATCATCTAACCTCACTCCTCTGCTCTGCAACATGGCCGCCACGAGGGTGTCTCGAATCTTCTCAATTTCGCACAGCATTTTTTATTCGCTCGCCTGTGAATATTTTGTCGTCATTTGCCTGCAGAAGGTTGCAACAGTTGTAATAGCAAGATCTTCATCTATTACTTCGAGTAATCGCTGCGGACCTGTTTTATTTTCAGGCTCCAAATTGATAGGAGGTATGCGCTACATGTCAGCAAAATTTAACTACACCATGTCAGATGTAAGATTTATGCAGAATTCTGCACTATTTCCTCAGTTGCTTCTAGTTATACGGTTGCTCTAGGCTTTTAATTTTGAAAGGTTCATGAAATGACTTGGTTAGGCAATATGCTCAGAAAAAAAAAAGGCGGGATGAATTCAGTATTCTGCCACCACATCCTTCAAATTTGCAGTTTATCCGTGGAGGCTGCCGAATCATTAGGGTTGTGGCACAATACTAAATTCTTTCCAAAAAGGCAATGTCCTCAAATAGCCCCATAACATGGCTGACCATATGAAATGCCCCCAAGCTTAATGAAAATAATAGTGCGGCGGCCGACTCTGCAAATGAAAGTGATCTCTTTAAAAGTGTAGATCATGAGTAGCTAGATTCGCGGGAATCGCCGTTGGCGGCGATGTGCTCCACATGTTTGGCATCAAAATTAGAGGTAGTAGATGGTGTCGACGTAGTTTGAAACCCCGAAAAAGCGATACACCATACTTTTGTTTACTTGGTAACCACCATCGCCCATGTGTTAAACGTGTCCCAGGTGGAGAATTTGGGCTGCGAAAATGCCCGGTATCGATGAGAATGTCGTGAAGACCGGAGTTCGGCGATAATCCTTCGTCAATCAAGGTATGTCATACATGCTTGTTTCGATTTAAAAAGTTATATTATAACTCTAAAAACAAGTATTTGATATTTTTTCTAGTTTGAAAAAAACTGAAAATACACCTTTTAAAATAGTATTTTATAATGTATGCAAATGTGGTATATGATACCTGTTCCTAAATAAAAAATGGAATGGTCCAAGTCTGTACCCAACCCCGCCACTGGGTCCGATGGCTGTTCCATTATGCTAATAGGGTGTTTCAATGAGGATGGAATTGAATGTTTTTCTTTGAATATATAAGTTTTATTTTTTTTCTTCCAATTTTTTGTCATGAAATGTTACAGTAGTTATAGGGGGTTTTGTATGTAGCTCATGTTGGCCAGCTGGTCTGTGAATGGTGTTGGGGGTGGTGGGGGCTGCCGTAGGGGTTCGGATGCGGGGCAGATAGCCATGGGTGGTGGGGGGAAGTCCCTCCATTAAACATTTTTTTTTGATGGAAAATCAGGAAGACATAGATAAATTTCTTGCCGACTGAGGGAGCGGCAGTGTTTACACTGCCGGGGGATAGAAGAGTTTCCTTTTTTCAACAATTTTTTAAAAAATTTCGTCTTCAAGATTTTTTGCATCCCTCGTTTTTCAAAATCTCCATTTGAAGTTTGGTGTTCCCCAATCTATCCTTGATGAAACTTCGAGACCAATCGGACATTATTGCACCTACCATGAACTTGCCCCCTCATCATTTACCAGTCCTGGTACAAGCCTAGATGTGTGGTGTGTGGGGGGGGGGTGGGGTGCTGATTTGTTTTACAAGGGTAGTTGTACTGTGTACAAAGGTAGATTTTACTCTATCAAATAACTTTTTATGTATTCAAACTACTTTCTTGGTTTATTTTTTTTTTAACTAGTTATTTCTTGTTTGAACTTTTTAACGTTTTTCTGTCGGCCATTTATGATGAAAAACATGCAGCGGAGCTCCATGGATTTTTCTTCTCAAATACAAAATGTTTACTTTCTCATCTGCTTAACTTTGCCTTTTTCTGAAAAGCCAGCATCACTGTGAATGTTTCATTTTCTTGTCTCATGCCCAGATGTTTTCATTTAAAGAAATCCCACAGACACCTTCTTTTTTTTAAAATTTTAAAATATTGCTTTCATCATTTCTATATGGCTTTTCTGATATATTTTCCTTCTTTTAAATCCAGACTGGGCTTTATAATTAAATTTTCTTATCTTATTTATATTTTTTTTAACAGATTTCGACACAGCTTTGATACCTTGCCACGCTGGACACCATATGTTGTTACCCACTGACGTCATCATATCGGTTTCCAAAGCAGCAACTGGGAAGAAGTCAACTTTGACATGGAAGGATGTAGCAACTGTGATGTCCAAGTGTATGATCCTCTTTGCCACGTCTCGATCCGGACCCAGTTTTCAAAGATGTGGAGAAAGAAGCCAAGAGTACCGAACGCGGCAACGCAAACAATTTTTGGCACAGATCTATGTGCGTCCAAAGGTAAGCAGGGAAAGCGAAGATGTTTTGTATGAAAACGGATGTCTCGAAGAGCTCATTGCTTCCGTAACCCAAGCATTCCAGAATGGAGCCTTTTGAACAGGTTGCTATGGTGTGCGACAGAAAATGCTGAACTTCACCGCACTATTGAAAGGTTGAATCATGAATATCACGAACTCAAACAGACACAACTAGACTGTGTACAGCCTAATGCTGAAATTGAAGAGACTCAACAGTAACATTGACTTAACAAATTCTCTGAGTGCGACTAAACAAAGACTCACACTTGTGTATAAAGTGATAGGAAAAATAACAAACCAACTCCTGTAATCCAAAGTATTAAAAAGAAAGAACTCCTACATAGCCAAAGTGCGTAGTGAATTATAAGTGGAAAAAAATTGCTAGAAAGGGCCAAGCATGCAATTCACGCATACAAACCAAATCAGAAAAAATTGACCATCACACTGCAAAAACAGAACTCAAACCAGGAATGTCGTACCAAAAGAAAAAAAGTTAACACGGAGTAGCAAAAAGTGCACAAAACATGCTGACAAGAGTCATTATTTTCACAGACCAGTTAGCATTGTGTCAGGCACAAATCAGGAACTTCATTACTGGGGGACAAATTTGCTAACCACGAAGACAAACTTAGAGAGCACAGAGCTAAAAGTACCAACACGTGATTCTCAAAACAGCAAAGAATCCATCCGGCTTTCAAAGAAGCATCCATGTTATTGCAGGGCATTGGTGTGGCAGAGCATGAAGTTGGCCCCGCAATAGAACCGTCCTCCCTACGCTCACTCTACCATCTACACACTGATGGCAAATTGCCCATCAAAGTCTTTCTCAGCCACGACTAAGTAGTGAGAATAGTGCAGGTCGAAACAGCATCTTCGAGAAAGCGTTAGCTGAGGAGAAGACATAACACTTGAGTATGATGGCACCACAAATAATGGCCGTCACATTGTTTTAAGTCGAACTCGAAACGAAGATGGACACATTCCCTTTATAGGGCCGAGAAACTGTGGGTGGCAAACGGCAAAGATTACCTCTGTTTTAGATGAAGATGGGACACAAACATGATGGAGGAAAGTGTCAAATACCAATGACTACCGAGTCATAACAATAAAGCAGTGGAATAGAAGGTCTTGGAAGAGTGAAAGGTGGAAATTTTAACTCATTCCGGTGTCGGTGCACCCCCTAGATACTATACATAACCAATGTTGACAAATTTGTGAGATCCCATGACCACCACTAGGGGTTTTGAATCAAACGGCAAATTTTCCCTATCCGAAAGGTGGGGAGAGTTGACACAGCTCCACTTCGAGTGTGATAATTAAGCTCTTCCATGATATTGGGTGTTGATTGCGAGAGATTTGCTCAATTGTTTTGAAGTCCAGTAGGGATTAAGGGTGGGGAAGAACAGTTCAGTATATCCGAGGTTGGGTGGGAATCTTTCAATATTTGACTTTGTTAATGCAGGATTTTATATATTACAATGGACTCATAACAGGAGTTTTCAGACAAAGTCATGACACCGAGGAACAAATTCATCATGCAGTGTTCAATATAATGGCAGATGGGAAAATACACCCATACTAGAGCCCTTGGCATAGTGCATACTTCCTTAACAGGGCTGGTGGACCTGGCAATGACCCGGCAGGAGATCCTGAAGAAATTCAAGTCTTCAGTAGAGTCCTCGACACTTTTGAGGCCATAACACAAATGATCTTGTCTGTGGGTTTGAAAAGACGGCATTGGGAATGACACCAGAAAGAGGACAATACAGGGCACTGACTGCTCTACTCAGAAGATGACAAGCTGTCCAAAGTTCGAGCCTGGATTGTTGCAATGAATGTCGGAGGTAATGAGGCGGCAGTTGGGAGACCACCTTCCAGGGGGCAAATACCACACCCCTGATGAGGAGTTACAAAAGGTGGCAGAGTCATGCACCAGTAACAACATCTCAGGAGAGAGAGTTTTTGCACGAGTGGACTCAAGGATACAAAAAGCAAGATCAGCATCACTGCAAAAGTGTATTGACAAGTCCCAATTCACTATAAACAAAGTTCCAGAATACCTTGCGAGTAAGACCAAGGAAGAACGAGAAAGGATTATAAGGCAGGCGACTTCTCAAGCCGGCAGAGACCGGGTGAAGGAGAAGGCACGAAAAGAGAGGCTACAAACTGCCTTAAGAAGACGACTAGACGAGTCTCGTCTGGAATTAGAGAGGAAGGAACAGAATGGAAGAGATGCTAAAGAAAAAATAATTGAAAGTGTCTTGAAATACGGACTGTGGGAAACTGAGGAGGACATAGACAGGTGTGTAAAACCATTAAAGAAAACGCCAGCATTAGCAGCCCTAAAGGAACAAATACGCTATAGAGTTGATATTTTGGGCTGTGTTCATCCGGAAGGAAAGAAGGTAGTTTTTTCTAAAACAAATCAAGAGGAGACAGAGAAGTATTTGAAAGAACTCATACATGTGCCTATCCCTGAGGATAAGGAAGATATATGGCAGATAGTATGTGATCCCTCAGTTATTGTCGGCTTCGACTTCAACCAAAAGTGGTCTCAAGATGGAATAGATACCATGTGCCGGGGTTCTATCCTTAAGCTGGCAAATCCACAGAACAAACACACAGCAGAATATGAATGTTTCTTCGATGGGGAAGAATCGTCTACATTCCAGACAGTTTCTGAAATTATAACTGATATTGCACTTGGAGATATGTTTCTGTACATGTCATAAATCTGTCATATTAAAAAAAACACACGCAGTTTTTTCAGGATTTTTCTGTGCCACTTGAATAAGTCCCATGTATATATGTTCATGTCTGAAAAGAAAAGAGAAAATAAGAGTGTTAATAAATTAGCAATGCTCTAAATGCTTTACAGTTTAAATTGTTATTAATAAATTGTGCACTGCGTGCACTTATTGCATGGTATATATAAAAATATACAAACACATACACTATAGCAACCCATTTTTAAAAATGGTTGCTATTTGTTTTAAATTTTTCATTATAATTGTTAATTTTAGATTATTGAATTAATAATTGAAAGATGTAATTGATATTTGAAATTGATTTTTACCACTTAGTCCAATTTTGTGCCATTCTGAAATTTTGGCGGCCATTTTGGAATTTTGGCGGCCATTTTGAAATTTTGGCGGCCATTTTGATGGCCATTTTAACATGAATGTGGTCTTTTGCATTGTTTTATTTATTTATGCTGTTTTAAACTATAAAAGAACAAACTTAAGTTAAATACTTACATAATATTGCATACGCAAGCTGCAAAAATCTGCGAATCTGTAACCGTTGAAGCGTTAAATGTGAGGTGTCGGCCATTTTGAATATTTAATTAAGTATGCGTCAACGCGTCATATTGACGTCAAAGACATATTCCACTCCGAGTTTTAAGTAAAATCCATAAAACCTTTTTCAAGATAAGTTGATCAGAAATTGTGTTAAAAATAATCTTGCATATTTCCTGTTGTGTAATATAGGCCTATACACATAGAAATTATGCAAAGGTCACCACTTTTTGCCTTATTTTGTGTCATCAAAACAGGTCAAATTTACGAAAGATAATTTACGATAACTTCCCTTCCCAAAATCCTGTGACCATGGAGACCCCTCATTTTAAGGATTTAACAAGCTCTTTAAGAAGAAAACAAAATCAAGTGTCATCAGAAGGAACTTTAAAATTCATAATTCTGCCGGACATGACGTGACGGGTTTTTAACAATAAAACCATTCGTATGCAAATTAGCCCTCATTAATTATTCATAAGTGAAAAAGCGCACCTGTCGGCAATACAGCATTCCAAAATAATCCAAATTGGTGGTATTTTATGATAAAATTGCTTCAAAACTTAGGGACATGTTTTTGGGGCAATGTAGAGGTAATCTAAATGTGTAACTAGTCGAGTAGGACCTTATTTAGCACTAATTTTGGCAACTAATTAATTATGCGTATACATTGATGTGTTGTGCTGTCAAGTACAAAACACCCCATCTGAAAAATGGATGAGTCCATATTGACATATACAAGTATGCGAGTTGGGCATGTTCCATTTGTTGTCACAGGTGAAAGTTTAAAACCAAGGTACACAAATTGCATTGTGCAGCAATGGGCAGTGCAAACTCCATGAACTTAGTTTTATTTCATGAAGAAAACACTCTAATAAACATGGTAGTACCTCCTGTTTACTCCTGTAGCCCTTCATTTAGAGATTATTTAACAAAATTTCACTTTTTTTAGCGTTTTATCGTTTGGACGGCAAAGATTGTCGGCGTTTTTCCCCTACATCCTATCACTTGGAACATTCACTTCTGCTTCCATGGATGGCCATATTTGTATTGATAAGTATTAGCTACCACAATTCCCTGTAATCACATTTTTTTCAATAAATTGATTTTAGTGAGATATGGTGAGATCTAAAAAAAATCCAGATGGCAGATGAATCAAAATGCGATGTCTTTTTTCCCTGCTTGCGAAGAAAACTGATGGAAATTTATGATACCAAAATGATTTTCAGATAAAAAAGAAAACTATTTTATAAAAGTTCCACAGATTTTCCTTGCTTAAAAAAATACAAAGAAAAATAAATTTCATGACTATGATTGGATATGAATGGATTATACATACATATTTTTACCCTGGACAGATATGACTGACAAACTGACCAAAGTTTAACTCGCTACCCATATATAGGAACGATCAGAAAAAATATAAGTATTTATCAACAAAATTCAAAATGATGTAGCGTTCACAAACATCGTTCACGTAACACATTCCTTTGTGCCACCATGTTAATTAAACATCTTCGCAACTGCTAGTGATTTAAACGCCGTAACAGTTAGTATATGGTCGCAAAATTTCATAAGTTTGTCCTAAAAACTATTCATGGTAAGAAAATACAAATAATTGTGCTTTTATTCATTCAACAGAGTATGCATTTAATGCAATACATCTAGACCATTAAAAGTTACAGTTTTGTTGGAAGCTTGCCTTATATTACAATGTTGCCAAAACTGCTTAGTACAACCTTGTTATACAGGTGGGTCAAAATATACAGGGTGAAACAACAAAAAGTTAGCATTTTTCTTGTCATGGTGAATTGTGTGGTTTCTTTTCTGAATGTGATGTATCAAAAATAAATATGGCTTCGAAAGGTATTACTTAGGCCCATCAAACAAGCAAGGAAGAAGAGTTCACAATAAATTGGTGTTAAATATACAGGGTGGTCAAAATTAATGCTGTATTTTAAGTGTAAAATACATGTATAATAATTTCATACTACTTTTCCCAGTAATCATTTCCTGGTTCCCTGGATGGAAGCAAGTTGCTTTCTAAACTATATAACCCATACTCTTGTGTACTTATGATTAATACAGGGTGATTCAGAAATAAAATTTACCCCTGTAAGAGCAAAACTTCTGGTGCTCAAATGTCTTAATGCTATGGAAGTTGAACTGACTCAATAAAATATTAGTAAACAGTGTAGCCAGAAAGAATATTGTGTAAGCCTCTTCTAAAACCATCATCCTTGATAAAATCATATAGGGTGATAAAAATGGAATGGGCCAAGCCTTCTGTTATGTTCTTACATTTACAAATAGGGTCCTGCACAATACACAGAAAAATTCTGAATAGACACGAGGTATAAAGCATAATTGTCCACTGCATTAAAAACACATATTCACATTCTAAAAATATTGTCTACAGTACAAAATAAAGCATTATGTGACTGATACACATCTGAAAAATGAATTAAATACACAAAAAAGTCAGGAAATATATCCACCCATACAATTTGAACCACCCTGGATATATTATCTGATCATACTAAATATTTCGTGTGTTTTAAAACATGACAGGGCAAAAATAACCAGTTCAAGTGTGGTATACACAAGAATTAAAACATGTTTTAACGATGTGACACAACTTATAGATTTTAGAAAATTATGCACAAAAGGGTATTTTGTTTCCCCGTATAATTTACTCAACCCTGTTATAAAGGCATGGTGTTCTTTGGGCAGAATTTGCATCTTTAGTATTCACAATGCTTATGAAAAGAATTATTTCCTTACTGAAAAACTTTTCAGGTACAAAGCAGGTCAGAAATTTGGTTTGTATTTTCATTTTTATTATGTGTAAGTCTATGGGCTGCTCCTCCACCGACTGCTCCTCCCCCGACTCCACCCTGACAACTTGGACCAATTTGAAAACTAACTCGCTATGATCCATTCAAATGAAATGGGACGTGTTGCTTAAAGAAAGAACAAAATTAGGACAACATGCACCAATTTTGTTGTCATACATTCAGTACTTCCTGAAATTTTTACTTAAACATAAAATTTGTGGGACAAAGGTAATATCTTCCACCATATTTGACAGACCAACTTATGAAATGGACCTATAAAACTTACAAAATTTTGTAGAGAAAATATTACTCTTTCATTTAAGACCACGTATGAGTTTGTGCACTCGTATTACCACCAGAAAGAAATGCGTTTTTTCGGGAGTGGTATTTTCCGGTGCGCGGGTTGTGAAATTGTCACTGAAAGTAAAATCTGACCTTAGAAGTGCCCTCGACCCTAATAAGTAATATGAAGGACATCACCAAATTGTGTGCCCGAAAATAAATTAGAGCAGGTCAGAGTTCAATTTTGTTGGAAAAACATCACAGATGACAAAACATAGTTGATGGAGCTGAACTATCATACTAGGTGGATTTTGAGCAACATTTTCTCTCTGGTTTTCGTCCCAATACGGCAAATTACGAACTTCGAAGCTTGAAAGCGAAGTTAAATCACGTTGCACGTTGTGGATTCATTGATTTTTAACACTTCTTGGAGTGTAAAGAAGCAAAGTTGAGGTAAGGTTTACGCAACGAAGTTGTCACTTTTTGCCTCTATGGACGTTATCCAATAATGGTTCCGTCGGAGCCGAGTGATGGAAATTACATACACGTGTTTTTGACCTTTTGCATCGGGACGGCGCCGGTTAGTGCCAAAGGTGGGCGGACATGAAAGTTAATGTGCATTTACAGTATACAAAAAATGCAAAAATGATTATCAAGTATTGACTTTTTATGAACGAATTTGACAATTAATATTTACAAAGTCATAGCATGCATAGTGAGGGTTAGCCCACATATGAGATGTAGTGTACTGGTTGCTTTTTTTTTTTTCAATGTCGATTCAGAGGTGGTTGGACATAAATTGATAAAATAAAATTTGCATGCACAGTTGATAAAATAATTGTATTAACTGAGCCATATATGTTTAATGAATTTCTAGTAACCATTTTAGAAGATTGAAGGGAATGGTCCAAAGGGGTGAAGTGAGAGATGCCACAGAGGGGATAGTGATGGGGTCCATTGATTGGGGGGGGGATACCAGGGATGGGGGGGGATACCAGGGATGGGGGTGGAATCAGTGGAACATAAAAAATATATGAAATTTAATATTAAATTTCACATTATATTTTTTGTTTTTAATATCCTTGGTGAGTGGATATTGTAACGTTTAATATGTTACATTGGGTCAATGGGGATGTGAGGTTTCTAATTTGATGTGTATTTCATTTGTCTTGAGTAGAAATGTCCATGGGGGGGGGAATGCCAGTGGTTTATTCACTTATTTGGTGTGTTTCTTTTGCTTTCTTTTTAGATTATATCTTTTTCTCTATCTTTACTCTTTATTCTATGAACAGCTTCATAGTGGCAGTGCCTATTTTTTAAGAATGTTCGTTTTAAATTATGAAATACACGGCATGCAGAAATCAACCAATGCAATAATTGAAACACCCATAACTCCAAAACCGTATGGAGTATGGAGATGAAATTAGCTTCCTCCTCTCATCAAGAGCTTTAAAATGATATGCATTTTCAACATTACTCGAAGAAAAAATTCACAATCCGAACTCATAAATGGTTATCCATAATCATCCAAATAAATGGCAGCGAAAATGAAAAAATGCAAACTTTAAACTCCCATAACTCCAAAACCGTATGGAATATGGCCCATGAAAAAGGTACCATTTGGTTTTCTCTCAGCAAGATCTTTAAATGATATAATTTTACCTATTTACTATCCACAATTTTGAAAATATGGTGTTATAGCTAAATGATGTTGGTGAGAAAGAATATAGGGGCAATTCCCCGGCAATGTCCCCTTGAGCACGGCATGTCCGCCTTGAGAGCCAAAAAATTGAATTCTTTTAAATGCAAAAACAATTACATTGAACGGATAAGATACCTTATCTGATAATCTGGCATTGCTAATATTGGAATTTTTTCCAGTGTTTTTTCTTTGATTTTTTTATTTTAAAGGTTTTTGGAAAAAATTTATTTACAACAACAATTTTTGCAATTTTTTCTAAAATTGGTCTTTCAATATTTCAGTCCTGTATCTATGAATATTGACCACTGAAATGTATTAATTTCATAACCTAATCCCAAAATAGGTAACTTTTTATAAATTAACAACAACGTGGAAAGCAAATGCGTTATCTAGAGGGGCTCTCTTTGGAGTGTCAAATTTTTACGTTACTTCTGATTTTCCACGAATGTATGTAACATCCATGACGTTTTATTACTGTTTTTTTGTTTTTCCCTGTAACTACACTACCATGCATTTTGATTATAATCATCTCTAGTAGACAATGTTAATGTACATTATGGCCATACGCATTCCGTATATCCTCTAATAAACGCCCCGGGGGCGTTGCATTTTTCAAAAGGGGGCTGTTTATTTGAGGGTCATGTTGGTTCCATTAGATAATTTAACATTAAAAAACATCGGCAGCAAAACACCCTCTGCAGAGTCTGCCAACTTTTAAAATACCTTTCAGTACTCAGACATCCGTATTTGAGGTCCCCGTTTTGTTTTGTGAGTTTCACAACCTTTTTCGCAAATGACGCCCCCCCCGCCGCTGTTTCAAAATAATGTATGATTTGCGGGATGATTCGTGGTTAACCTTACCGGTCTCCCACGTGATGTTAGTCTACTTTGTCGATCAACTCTAGCGATCATGCAAGGGCAAAATCAGCTATCACTAAGGCCGCACATTACCATCCATTTCAGGCATTTGAATCTGTAATATTATTCCTCTTTTGACATTGTTTTCGCTTGCTGATTCTTTCCTTTAGCTACCACTAATTTTTACTGAAATATCACTTGACATGTTTGTCACAAGGACATAGCAACCAGTGAGGCGCAACAGAGAAATAACTGCCGCCGAAACGACGCTGTGAAACTACCATTTGATTGGCTGGTACTACCTGACTTACGTATTTGTTTACAAGAGCTTCACATCAAACAACAGCTATTACGATTTAATTACCGACCAAAGGTCAAAAGATATCGGGTCATTATTTATGTCATTGGGTCAAATAGTGTCTATTACTGGCAGCTGTTTATCAATTCCAGTTAAATATTTATTATTTCTCTCTTAAATTCCATATTTTAGGGGGAATTAGGCAATTCGTACTTCTGTATTTGCCAACTTTCAACATATTTTTACAAAATATAGAGAATATCCCTACTATACAAGTTGGCAGCTCAGCTATATGGCAATTTACCGGTGCTCTTCAGAAAACAGGATATCAAAAAACATGCATTGTCCTTGTCTAATATATGGCCGCGCACACATACGAAAGTCGCTGATATTTTACCCTATATAATAGCTTATCATGTATTCCTTGCACAAATATTGGCATTAAGATGCAGTTTTTTTTGCAAATCTACACTTTACAAAAAGGGTATCTGTGCTGTAATTTAGCAGTGTACTTGTTTGGTTTTGGACAAATTGGTGAGTGTCCCCAGGCCGACCTTCGGCAATCAAAACGTGGGGGCGTTATTTTGAGGTTTAATTTTTCATGTAAAAGTAGTGGGGGGCGTTAATTAGAGGGGGGGGTGGGGCGTTTATTAGAGACTATACGGTAATGTCATGAACCTGGGTACAAAAAATGTTACACAGTGCACAATGACAAAAATCACGCACTATGTATTCTTACTCTCAACACAAGACTTTTAGTCCTTACATGTAAACTGTTTAAGTTTACATTTTTGGAAAGCTATACTACAAGGTGTCAGATATGCCAAAAAAGAGAGACAATGCAGGGTGGTAAATTCCATAGGTGTAAACATAAGAAAAATTACTATTTTGTCATTTTTAAATATACCTTGGTAAATTTTTTTCCAAAATGGTGCATGTCAAAACAGATGGGATTTGTTAAAGACATGACACAGGCCCTCCAAAAAATATAAATGCGAATACTAATGTTGTTCTGTTTTGAACATACAGGGTGGTCAAATTATCCTTATATTTGTGACAAAAAAAGGTCATTTTGAAGACCTAACTTCTTTTATATTCAAGTGACTAATCCTATATTTCTTTAAGAGAAATACATAGGATATGGTTTCTGCAAAAGTTATGATCAAATAGTAAGCATACAGGGTGATCCATGTAAATTATACAGGGTATCATGTCTTCTAAGGGTCAATAGGCAATCTTTATTAAGATCCCCTGTATATTCCCCATTTTATGCAAAGATGACAAACCTATGTAACTGGACAGTGTACAAGGGGTCCTTTCTTACTATACTAGGTAAATTTGTATTCCCATAGCTACTAAACTGTTTGACATTTACAAACTTCATACTGAAAATGCAAACTACACAGATTCGCGGCTATTGAGCACTTAATGTCTTCAAGGTCTTGAAACCCCTAAGTACAAGTGTATTGTTTTCATGAATCATATCTATTCCATAACCAAATTCAAGGCATGCTTTATTTGTATACTACATGTTACAACTTTCTTTTTTGATTACATACTCATAAAATGTCTCCAAACTCATGTGTCTCCATACAGGTCCACCCAAATCCACATTTTTGTTGAAGATGACATTGGGTCATGAAGTAATATTAATGCTTTGACCTATTTGTCAATATTTTAAAAAAAAAAAAAAAAAAAAAAAAGAGAGAATTATATTAACATCAAGTAACCCAAGTTTTTCTATCTACCTCGTTTTTAGAAGGATATCTTTTTTTCCACAGACCAGCCGAACATGTCACTCAAAAGTGTCAAAATTTGTACAATAACATCTCATTTACTACTTATTAATTACATTAATGGAACAATTAATTTGTATCATGAGTTAGATCTATCATTCAAGACAGTTGTAATGTGCACTTTGAGCAGCCCCACAAGTGGTTTTCACTTCTCTACTTAGTTAAATTTATAGGCGACGCATTTTCATCAAACACAGCCATTTGTGTGAATGTCTATGTCTCCCCCCCCCCCCCCCCCCGGCCGGCTTCTCCCCCCCCCCGCCCCCGCCCGTATCCCCCCCGTTAACTAGCTGAAGGTTTTCGACGTACTCTCATAATACTAATCCAATAGTGATGAATATGGTTTTATCTTAAAAGCAGGCTTCTAGCAATAAATAGACAGGGTGCAAATTCTTTTGAACGCGTCCAATAGTTAAGAATAAATGAATTAAACTGAAAAAAATTTGGGGGGGTGGGGATGTAACAGATCCCCCATTTAAGTTCCCCAGTTCATGACATACGCATATGGAGATAATAACAAGTGAAAAAAATAATTATACAAATTTAGAATAGGCTAATGAGCGTCATTGACGTTACGTCATGCTTACACATTTAAACAACCCCGTAAATGGTTATTATGGGATGTTTGCTAGGTAATTTTAAAAATAATAATTTTTGATGTCAGAGACTCTTGTTCTTGAAGTTTTCATGACATTTTTGATAATTAGAATTCTTAAAAATGACCATTTTTAGTCAAAATTGGGCATGAGGGTGCTTTACATCATTTTTTCGCAACCTTTTTTAAATACGCTAACCTTCCAAAGGATAACAACTGGAAGGTAATCATAAGTTTTACCTGCTCAAGAAGTTCAGTTCACCCTTCTATCACCTTTATTTTGTGAGTAATGCTAAAGTATATGCTTGGAAATACTTCCCATGAATTTGTACAGGGGAAAGAAGTTCATTGACCCCGGTGCGTTTCATAGGCACATCATGCAATTCAAATGAATGTTCAGGCAAACTAATAAGATAGAATGTCAAATTTAGTGAAGCAAGTCACGATTTTGGTTATTTTTAATAGTGGTATATGTAGATTAGGTTTTTTTTTCAAAAGTGTGGTGTGAAAAAACATAAAAATCCCTCGTAACCCAGGTTTGGACCTAAACTGGTTTTCAAATAATACCACTATTCAAACATCTTGTAAACTTCAAAATACAGATTTTATGGCATCAAACAAACTGATAAGCCATGCAATACGCACACACCTATTGGGTTATTATTTTGATGAGCGAATGTGAATTCAAATATGTAAACGTCCGTTAACATTTAACAAATGTAACGTCAGGACATACATTGGAAATTGTCTATGATTATAATAAGTGGTTTTTTCTTTAATTTAATTCACAGTTAAATAAGAGTGTTACCGATAGTAAAACTACTAAACAGGAATAATGGAACTTGAGATTGCAACTTCAGAGAGTTTTGGTTATAATTGATGTCCAAAAAACTGCTTTTCCATTTTCGTAACGTCCCTGACCTCCGACTTCTGAGCTATTTCTTGTTAATGAACTAGAGCTTTCTATATTTGATGTTCTTGTTAAACATTAGTATGTTAACTCTCAGTACCAGAAATCCAATTAAATTCCTTAGCTTTCAATTATGTTGGAATACATTGTGAATACAGAGAGGGTGGCCAAATGTCAACGTCCATGACGGGTGGAATTGCCCATATAATTTGTAGTAGTAGAAGAGGTTGCTTACTTAACTAAGACTAGAAATAACAAGGTTCTCGTAAAAATGTGTCCTTAACACGCTTCTTTTTAAGCACAGGATGAGCTTCAAACCTTGTGACCACTAGCTGGCAACTGCACTGAACTATATTGGGCTCACTAAAAGCTGGGCTGTGACTGTGTTTTGCCAAGATCATCATAGTTTGGAGTGCAAGAGTGAACAGGTAACACAATGACAAGATTTTGTTCACCACAATGGTGACGTTTCTTTTCTTTGGCGGTCAGTGACAGAGCCAATAACTAATTGGCACCATTGGGTGGTAAGTGGGAATTTAATAGATTTTTACAGGAATTATTGAACCTAGCAACACCACAAAAAACTACTCAAGTTGAAATAGAGCTGAATGCCGCCACCAACGGCAGTTCGGTTGTTCCTAACCTAGAACATTCCGAAGGTTTAGTGGACAAACAAGTACAAAAGAAAACACAAACCATTGTTTTTAAACTGGCCTGACTATCATAATTGCAGGCCTACAAGCGTCCCTATAAATTTCTATATTTCCTCTATTTGTGACCCTCGCCCTATAATCCCTATAACTATTCCAAAATCCCAATTTCCCTATATTGTTTTTCTCCACAGAAATTAAAGATTGATGTTTTGCCTGATTTTCCACAGAATTGATCAAATTATGTCTTTCCGAGTCTAAATGTTCATTATAAGGAGCTTTAAAACAACATTACACCATTGGGTATCTGCCATCTTAAATTAGCATGTTTGTATAAAGAGTCAGCTTTCAATCCTTTTCAATTTTTGCCTTTACTGGATTGTGTGACTTTTGTTTGAGGCATAATATTTATTTAGGAGTAAAAACAAATATCTTTTGTCAGGAATCATAGACCACTGCTTTTAATATTCGTTACAAATAGACTATACAGAAGTCGGAGTAGAATATAAACTCGGACTACCTCAACAATTGAAGCAAATTTGACTGTTCTCCAGGAGGGTGCTACTACCTCAGATGTTTTGGGTTTGGTTGAGGGTTTGCAGCTGGATTTGAAACCATTACCCATTCAAAGGGTCCAATTTTGGTTTAAAAAATACCCATTTCTGAGGATTTCTTACAATATGTATCTTTTTTTCGAGATTTTTTTTTTTTTTGGCTCATGCAACAAGCCCCGGAAGATCTTGGCCTTTTTCACAAGATTTTTTGAGGCATTTTTGAGGGAATATGCAACCAAGGGCAAACCAAAGAACCATATTGCTAACACAACATTTGTATGAGGATGCAGATCTGCAGGTCCAGCAAAGGTCAAAGGTCACATCTGTGAAAGTGTATGTGGGTTTTCTACTCTTATTCCCTCTGATTGCTAATATCTGTCAACTCTTGGTCACTCTTATACTCATCGATCGATTAACTTCATACATTGTGTACAGAATCTCACTGGCCCCAAGATTCACCAGGGGCGTACATGCGTAATTGATCTCTACAGATCCCTATGTGACCTTTGAACTATGTGGTTAAAACTATTAATTTCATTTCTGGTGCAAGTTAGTTGCTATGACCATCACACTTGCTAAAAAATAACCATCCCAAAACTAACGGGTTGGACACAGATTGACCCTGATGAGCCTGATGTGAGCTTTGACCTTATTTTTATATTATATGTAAATGCAATTTCCCCTCCCTTTTCGCAAAGGAGTGTTTACCTATTATGTTCAATCATCTCAAATGAACACTGGCCCCAGATTATACAGAGTGTACACAGATTGACTTTAATGCTCCCTACATTTCCTGACACATCTTATGTACAATCTGTAAATTGCCACCAATTTGCTTAAAAAAAGCACCACTGGCTAAGGACTTGGGTTGTACCAGATTGCACCTTTAATTGACCCATGTGACCTTTGACCATGGTTTTGAGAAAAAAACCCTGGCAAATGCCATCTTCCTTGGTAATGATACATTGATGTACCTGGCTTTCAAGTGCTGATATTGACATAGTTGTACATTAAGGGGTTTATAAGATTTAAGGGATATAGCAGAGGCTTAGTACCACTTCTACAATACAAAACAACTATTTGTGTTGCCAGAAGTAGAAAGAAGAAAGGCATATGTACAGATTTTCGTCTGTAAAGTGTGAGGTTTCCAATGTACGTCAAAATGAATAATTTAAAACTTTCAGAAAACATTATTTGCAATTTGCTTCCCCAAAACAACACCTCTTTGACCTATGGATATGGGACAACATCAAAAATAGGTAAAAACTTCAGGCTTGACTAAAGAGTCATTTTAATAATTAACTCTGCAGAACCCAGATTCCTCAAAACCACCAAATACAATAGGATAGGTGCACAGTCAGAAAGCATTCCCCCCCGCTCTTTATTTAATCCTACAACATGGGAATATTATCTTAATGTAATATAGTCATTCCAGGCAGAGACGGCTCATTTTTTGGCACATATCTTTCTATGAATTAAATTGCTGCCTGATATACAATGGGAAAGTGCCCACATTCCCGTAAAATACATACAAATTTCCTATTTTCCCTATAATTTTCTGGATTCTCCCTATATTAGGCCCTTTAAGTTGATGTTGAGGTTTAGCGTCACCCGCGCGCGTCATGAAAATTGGCCGCGGTTTGTGATCCATATTCAGAAAAAATTCATTATTTTGGAAAATTAACCTTGGATCATTTTTTATTCTTTTTCCGAGCCTTTTAGTAATCTTTTTGAAATTTGGACTTGATACCTAGCATCTCTGCAAATAAATGTTGGGACATAGTTTTATGACTAATTAATTCACAAAGCAACAGTTTCTGCTTCATAAAGACAACATATCTGGTGGCGATGGAATTTACAAAATAATGAATAATGAATAATGAAAAAGTTGCTCGTTGAGCTGAAAAAAGGGTGACGCTAAACTCATATTCGACTTTCAAGGGCCTTATCCCTATAATTCTTGTTTTTTTTGCCCTATATTTAGACCTATATTTTTGCAAGGGTGCACTTGTAGCCCTGTAATTGGCCCCAATAGAACCCGTGCTTTGCAGGGTGTCAAAATAACCGATGCAACCGAAGGCAATTGCCTTCGGTGCCCCTCCATAGGCAACCGGAGTTTTGCGCAAATCGCGCAAAACACGCTAAAAAAATGCGAATTTTTAGTCTATCACGATTTTGTTGGTCCCTCTATCGCGAAGTTTCATCCACGATTTTGTAAAAAAAACCCCTTTTTTAAATGTTACTTTGCCAAGACACAAACACAACTGATTTTAAACTCATTATTTGCAAACGTCGCAAAATTTGATGACTCATAAAGCTTCCAATAAGTGCAAAATATAGTCGCAAATGGATGTATAAATCCTAGCGTAGAACCCACCTCTAACCTTTATTAGTTTACACGGATGACCCGACCTATTTTCCATTGTGTTCAAAGCGTCATGATATGGTTGCGCTTCGGTGCATTAAACATTAATAAATTAATAGTGATAGCCTGCTAGCTATCACATCTATCAACTCGCTGTATCGGGTCTTTGGTTCATAATTATTTTATCCTTGGGATAATCTTTCTTCGGATAAACAAATTTTGACTTAGTCCGCGTAGGGAGGTATTTTCCCGGACGGAAATTGGTGGGAGTCGGAAGCCGAATAACACACAACTTTCCCACATGTGCATTCATTCAGGGGCAAGATTGGAAAACCCTTCACTCGACAGCTTCAATCCGGGCCGGGGATTCCCCAATCCACGTGCGAAAGTAAATTATTCTCGGTGATGTATGCAAAGGCCTCAGCCCGCGTCAGCGGTCGTCGACATCTGATCAAATATTTTATTCGTAATAATTAAGGAAAAATAACAGGTGAGAATGATGTGCTTCTTGTAATTTTTCACCGAGAAAAAAAGTAGAAATAGATCAGTCAATCAACTTTGGAAGTTTGAGCATTGTTTTGCAAAGACTTTTTCGTGTTCCTTGTTGACTAGCAGGGCAAACATAAGGAAACGCATTTTCCGCGAATTTTGACTTTGAAAATCGCGCATTTTCGTGCATTTCAAAAAACG
>JAMKCH010007169.1:0-31803 GCA_023653785.1 Ophioderma brevispina
GGGTGAAGTAAAAAAAAATTGACCCTGTTGTGACCGCATTTTGAATTTTTAAATAACATCTCTAGCATGTGGTCTTCATGACACTATTCATTTATCTTTCCTTTGGCTGCCAAGATAATTCCATTCGGGTAAGTATAGGCTGAGCTACAGTCTTTGAAAATCAAGAAGTCACCTTTCCCCAATCCATGGATTCCCATTTGAATGCCGGCGGCCAACTAAGCAAGTGGCTCCCCCAGATTATGATAGGGTATGTGTTTTTATTCCAAATAAATGGTACTTAAAGGTGTAAAAGGTAATGGTAAATTTGTACTGAAACACTTTTTTCAAAGATGTGACATATTTTGGTCTACAAATAAGACAATATTCTAAACTTCAAAAGGTTGTCAACGACGTCTGTTCCTTCATAATGGTAATATTCTTCTAACTCCTCCAAAACTGGCATATCAGTTTTTTATTTTTCAAATCCATTTTTTTTTTTTTTTTTTTTTAATAATTAAAAGATAACGATAAAAGATTTTAGATGATACCACATATATGTTAGATATATATGTTAACTTAAAATCCAAAAAGCGGAACACAATAGGGTCCATTTTTTTTACTCACCCTTTTAATCAGTCCTTCTGACCAAGAGCCTCTGAAAGAACACAAGGTCTCATCTTAATACTAAAACTGGCTCAGACTTCACTTGAATTGACCGCGCTATTTATCTACTAATGAGCAGTTTATTAAACTTATGGGGCATTGATGTATGTAACTAGATTTTGTTGTTTTTGGGCAATTCCATTTGGTAAACGTCCCCCCTCCAAAGAAATCAACATGTAAAGCTTTATTTTTCCCCCAAAAAAAACAATGCCCCTATATATGTTGCTATTAATATAGTGCACATTCTTGCAAAGCGGACACTGTGTTTCTTGGGGGCGAAGGGTTCGAACATATGAAATTTAAAATTATCCATGGAAGCCTTATACAATTTTACATAAAAGCGAATTGGAAATTTATGTAAAGTGGTATAATAAAAAAAATACTTCTTTTTTTAAAAAGTAAACTTTGTGGACGTTGCTTTATAATGCGGAACGTTTAAAATTTGTCCGTTCTCGTGAAACCTATAGAGGGGGCGTTCTTCTTTCTTATCCTGCGATGTCCTTTCCCTGCTTCCAAATAACTCTACTAACGCCCCCTCCCCCATTCCAAAAAGCCCTCAAAGGTCCCAAAAAGGTGCTCCAAGAAAGGTACATAGAGTACGCTTTTTTGACGAAGAAAGGCCAAGTTTCAGTAACAAGGTATCCTTTTGCTAAACTTCGCGGATTGCTAAATTAAAATTCCACGCTAAATCTATTGATACATGTAGTCCGATAGCGAAAACAAATTCAAGTCTGTGCTTATAGTCGATTCGCGTTGATAATCGTCCCCCTGGAGTTTTTGGACCTATTCAATTAAGTACGGAGAGGGAAAATGAAAGAAATAAAAGCCGTGCCAACCGGATTAATCTTTGAGGAAACTCCGGTCAATATAACTCACTAAACCTGCACTAAATTACAATTTCACTCATGTATGGCAACGCACTATAGTGTATTTCAGCAGAGGCCTTAACATTCCTCACAATACATGATTAACAGAAGTCCCTGCGCTATTGAATTTTTCACTCCGCATAATGGATGGGGGTCACATATAAGATGAATCAACTATAATTCAAACAGTCAATTCTAACGTAAGGCATTTATAAGCCGAATTTATAGCTCAACTTCTGACTAATCGTATTTGCTTCATGATGTAACAGGCGCGGCGCCCATTTTTGAATACGAAGGAACACAAAAGTCTTTGCCAAAGAGCTTCTATATAGATATTAGAGGCAAAAAATCGTTAACGTCATCTTTAGAAATTCATCTTCTCGCTTTTTTGCCGACCACAAATAAAACATTGGAGTTCCAACAATAGAAAGCAATGGCTGCCTCCGATTCTTCCTCATACTGTGGGTGCCGCTTAACGCTTTGCATATACACTAAACAGTAGTGATACAAATTGATGCAGTGTTAGAAGGGCCAGGTGTCTGTTACTAATAGGGCACCTGGATCATTGTGCGCAGTTAATCACTCGCTAAGGTGGCTTAGGCGCGCTTCGGTGAAAATATTGTATTCCTTGAGGCGGGTTATTTAAATCAAAGACGACTGACGTGTAATTTTCCATTAGTTGTGTGGCCATGGGGTGGATTAAAATTTAAACCACCCAATACGGCCACCCAAAACAATCCAAACAACGATATTTTTGCCGGATTGTTGTATCGAATTGACATTCTGTGTGATACAAGCACCCCAAACAACTAATATGATTCCGTTTGCAATATTCAAATGTCAGCGGCCCAGCACGGACGACAGGGTTTGAATGGGCTTAACCCCCTTGGTCTTTGCACTCTCTTGTCAAAATGTATGTCAACATCAAAGGCCCAGATTATCTTTAGTCGTTCAATGAAAACAGGTTGGACAAGGGCCACATATTTCGTTTTCTGCCTCCTCTTCCCAACTTAATCGACGATGTCAAAAACTTTTCCTCTGGTGACACGATGGGTTGAATCTACTATAACGCTGTGTGGGCTCTAAAATGAACATAAAAGTCTGTTTTTTTTTATGTGGTGAATAGGATTTTTGTGAGATCACATGAACCCTATTGAGTGAAATTTCCCAAAACTGGTGGGCATTGTGGGATTGACTCAATACACCTCTGGTCGCCAACAGGGTGTGCCAAAATTGCCATTATTTGTCTCCAGAAGAACGAACAACCGCGAAGTCTAGGATAGGAATTTGTATTCCTTAACAAAGTGTGTGGGAAACCTCTATGCAGCCACAACTGCCTGACAAATAATCTGACTACGATGATGATGACGATGCTGCGGCTGGATTGAACAAAAATGACTACTTTAAGAACAGACCAGCAAAGAAAGATGATGTTGAGCCTCATATAGAACTGTGAATCCTGTCCCTCACATTTCATATTTATAAAATGCAGCAAGCAAAACTCATTCATGGGTTCATCCAATGGCAACCAGTTTCAATAAGATTTTAGGCACGAATTTGCACCTAAAAACAAGGAAGTACTTCTGCCATGAAAGCAAGGATTGTTACAAAAGTGGACTTTGTTTTTTAGACAGAATAAGGCAATTAGCTAATCCACTGATGCATAAAAGAAGAAACCAAGAGATCTCAAAATAGGAGCAATATAAGTGGACCAAAAAGCTTTCCAAACTGTTGAGGAGTTTACAAGTATAACACCCTGTTCCACAAATGGACTTCAACGGTTTTGCATTTCACGGCATGACGGTTTTAGTGGGGAGACTGTAGTGAACAGATCTCATGTGCCAATCTGGATATAAAACTGTATTTTCGGAACTGTAGTAATTTAATGCATTGAAACCCGGGGGGCCACTTGTATCAAAAGTGGATATGATGCGTGAACATGGACTTTCAAAATGCACCCTAAACCGATTTTCACCGACTAAAAAACAAGCTTAAAACATACCCTAAACAAGTATTTTTATTGTTTATGATAACCTCAACAAGTACGTAGTGCATTGAATCGTTAATATACCCTTGATTATCTGCTTGCTTTACTTCCCCAGTTCCACTTACAATATTTTGGATGATTTTGTCCTTGCTTAATGAGATATAACATGCATGACAATTTCAGGGTTAGATAAAAAACATACCCTTTTTTACCAGATATTTGCTGTTTGACACCCTAAACATGGACGCGCGTACATCGCCTGTTGGAAAAAAAGACACCTGACGCGTTTTCTTCAAGCATTATATCCACCTTTGAATACAAGTGCACCCCACCCCCGGATGATAAATCACAAAAAAATGATGGAAGCATTGCCACACCCCTGTCACGGCCACCAGCGTGGAGTTCAAGGTTAACAGGGGTAAACAAAATTAAAATGTGACGATTGAATTTTTTAAAAAGCACATCATGATGTTGTACTGGTTACACGGATTCCAAAAATGTATAGTTATATACCTATGGTGAGTATTGTGGAATTATGGGGTAAAAACTGTAAAAAATGTGAAAAGCAATTTTGGTTTGTACACGGGGTCAAAATTTTTGTAAGCGTGTTTCAAGTTGTTGGTTCAGCTCATAGAATGAAATATAGGAAAGTTTGACTATCTCAAGTATTTGGTTATTAACCAAAATGGCGAATAAAGGTTCACCCAGCTTATTGGCTAGCTATAAGATTCTCTTGACCTGTTATGACTTATTTTGTGGATTAAACGTGAAAACTAAGCATAAGCGATAAAACATTATACACCTCATGAAATTCATGAACATAATCATGCCTATTTACATTGGCTTTCCATTACGCGGCTATTTCCCTAGGGATAGATTGAATGTTTCCCTACAGCCTCGTCCCCAGAGTCACAGTGAGGTGTAAAAACCCAAATACTATTATATCCCCTGTTTGGTCATGCAATACGGAAAAAATACTTGGTTGGGTGCCGTATCACATGAGGCCGCAGGCCGAATGTGATACGGCACCCACCATAGGTATTTCCGTAGTGCCATGAAACAAAAAGGACAGGTTAGGGTAACGATTTTATCATTCAGTGACATGAAAACAAAGACCTAAAACTTCATAGGTTATGAAATTTCAGAAAAAGATCAATAGTTTCTTACCTATTGTCCAGTGGCTTTTCAATGTGACTACAATGCTCCATTACGAACCATAATAAAATAAATATTCCTCCTCAAGGCGGCAGTAAATTCATGTAAACAGTATTAAAATTTCCGTAAAATTCAATTAAGAACACATCAAATGCAGAAAAGATCCAAAAGACAAAAAGTCCAAAAAAATCAGTTTTAAACGCTGAATACTTCTAAAAGTTCAAACCACAGTACAGTTTATCTTTTTTCTGTATTAATCTTTGATTGAACATTGATAAAACCAGGTTGTTGATTGTGCACCCGGTGGTGACAATAGGCAGACCCTGAGGTGTGGTTGAGGTGTTTTTTTTTTTTTTTTTTTTTTTTTTTTTCTGCCGAACATTGACTTGGCGTGGAGGGATGCAAATAAGCCTACCTGACCTTGATGTTCCTGTGTTGCGTTGCGACCATATTGATGCAGTTGATTGTTCAAAACTAGGGTCATTTGTAAGGTCTCGGAGAGAGGACTCAGATCTAAGTCAATGGGTTGCAATTCTGTTACTGCTAGGCGTATTCTCTTGAGAAAAAAAATCCAAGTTACGCAAATTTGTGGATGATATTCGTGTGCAATGGAGAGATAGGAGGCAAAGATGTGACATTACACTGTTGCTGCACGTTAGTCATATTGGTAGAGAGCCGACTAGGCCTACATGCCGGAAGGAGATGCTGGAGGTCTGGAGCATGCTGACGGTGCTTTCTCGTGATTCTGTTCATGTGAAATTCTTGACACTTCGCGTGAGTTGGTTTGGATTTGCACTGGGCTCTAGACTAAACGTACACTTTGGCTTAACACTTTTACGAGAGTCTGACCACCATCTCTATCTTCTTCTCCTCGAAACCTCTGATAAATTGCTAAACTGCTCACGGATCGATGACCTGTCACAGATCTTAATTTGGGAGACAGCGTATTCTTCCTGGTGAGGATAGTTGCACCAGGTACTCTTACTGAGTGGTTTGTGTATATTTGCATAACTGTATTGGTATGAGCCCTTTCATAATTTTCCCAACAAGATTTCGATGGGGCTCTTACTATACCACACACGATCTTCCTGTCCTCGGTCATGAGAAATCCTACAGGTTTCGGGTCGTGCCCACAAAGATCGCATTCTGGATGAAGCTGGTTTTTTTAAGAGATGTATTTCTTCAAATACGACGCAACTGGACATTTGCTATCGCCAGGCATTTCTGGCATTATGCCGTATGACTTTTCCCTACAGTCACCTTGGTGGTTCTTTGTCAGTTCGTCGACAGCTTGGCATACAATCTTTTCACCTGTTTCGGATGTCTTAAGAATGAATGTGGACTTTTCATTCGATGCATGTTTTCCGAACCGCGCCTGAAAAGTAAAAACGAAGTAGAATTGTACCTCTCTTGCAGTTGAAAGGGTTATCGCAATGTGATCCCTGTGGCGTCGATAAACTGCTAAGAGAAGCTTGCCGTACAATTCGCCATTCTAGTACTCCCTACATCAATTTCCATGTACTCGTGATGATGGACATGCGCTCTTCTTCAAAGACCCACGCACCCTCTTACTCTTTTACAGCCCTTCCGAACACTTCCCCAGCATTCCTCCACACTTTCCCAAGCCCTTGTCCTCCTGTCCCTTTTTTGAATTGTCTTGTGATTTTGGACATTTGCTGAGCATTCACCACTGCACCTATCCTGATTAATGTTCATTACCCCCAGACCCTTCCCGCTTGAAAGGTGGAGATCTCAGATATCGGCACAATCCATGTCTGCAGTTATCAAGCGAGCTGGCTCGGGAATTTATAGCCCTTTATGATGAGTGCAATTAGACAAAAACCCTTCGAGAGATGCATCTAGTTCTGCCTCCGTAAAATTCTCAAAGTCGATCCTGCCGCGTCCCTCATAACACGCAACAAGTAAGCACGGAACATGCGCCAGCCTTTTCATTTGCACGCTTAGTATTGGTTGGAATTGATTTGCTTTTTCGTCTCAATTTCCTCGGTGAATGCAAACAAATGGACCCGAAAGTCGTCTGCTGTTGACGGTAAATTTAGTTGAATCTGCCGCCATTGTGCAAGTAGTTGAAATTCCGTGGAAAATTCCAATTATCTCCGGAGAATCAGTACCCCGGCCAGGGGACGTTTTTTACGTGCTCTTACACAGACACAACATGCACGCTGGTACTATACGTTGCATACCAAGTTCAGAGAGTTAGCTCTGTTATAAGCACTGAGTAATACGAGCTAAGCCCTGAGCTAATACGAGATATATTACGCAAAGCAATCCAAGTTGAGTAATACGAAAAAATCTCCAAAGGGCATCATCCAATGAAATTGCAGTATTATGTCTTTATGAATGATAATACATATGGTTATATCGGGAAAAATAGGGCACCCTTTTTCCCTTGGTATGGCTACGGGCCTATCACCCCTCACCCTTCGGAGTCAGGGTGATATGCCGGTAGCCAGTACCTCGGGAAAAATAGTGTGCCCTAACCTATTTTACTCTAACCATGTAGTATTGTATACTATTTGTATACATTCCTTTAATATTTCATCCATTAAGCCAGGGAAATAATTTCCACCACATATTACCTGATCAAAGTACCTTTTAAATTTTGACACATGTAACACAAAATTGATTTTTCACTATTTTTAAAGTTTGTACCCAATAACTCCGGAAAAAATATCGCCAAGAAAGTGTAAACTTGACATCCTGTAACCAGACAGATATCATGGTGTACTTTTGAACACAAGCGGAACATTTAAAATTTGACCAATGTATAACTTGAAACCCAAGCTGGGCCCATTAAGGGGGGTGGCAAGTGCTTCATCAATTTATGGATTATCACTGCCCCAAGTTTATCCGGAAGCGCACACTTCTTTAATACAGTCCCCTGCTATTGTCTCGATTTCAGAATACATTTGCAGTCCATGTAAAACCAATAATAACTTAGTGCATGGTGTTTTACAATCATTTATATAGATGTAGCCTTATCATTCAGTAGACATGACTACTGCAATTTCTTGGATGATAGCCTTTGAGATATTTTCGTATTAATCAATTTGAAATTGCTTTTGAGTAATTATCTCGTATTTACCAGGGCTTTTCTAGTTTACTCAGTGCTTATACCAGAGCTAACTCTCTGAACTTGGTATGCAACGGTATAATACCAGCGTGCATTGTTGTGTCTGTGTAAGAGCACGTAAAAAACGTCCCCTGGCCGGGGTACTGATTCTCCGGAGTAATCACTTCGAAATTTCCACGGAATTTCACTACTTGCACAATGGCGGCAGATTCAACTAAATTTACCGTCAACAGCATACGACTTTCGGGTCGATTTGGTTTTGCATTCACGCGAGGAGGCAGGCTGGAATGAGAAGAAAAAAGTCTCCAGAATCACAGTCAACAATATAAGCGTGCAAATGAAAAAGGCTGGTCGCAAGTTCCGTGCTTACTTGTTGCGTGTGATGAGGGAAGCGGCAGGATCGACTTTGAGAATTACGGAGGCAGAACAGATGCAGCTCTCGAAGGGTTGGCTAAGTGCACCAGCAGAAAGGGCGAGAAATACCGAGCCAGCTCGCTTGTAACTGCAGACATGATTGTGCCGAATCTGAGATCTCACCTTTCAACAAGTCATTTGATCATTATCAGAGATAGGGCATTTCAACAGTCAAATGAAGCTTCAAAGCAGCACTTCGTGAGCTGAAAGATTTTTTGAGGGTCTTGGCAATGTCAATCATCACGCTGAAATTGTGGATGTGGATTTGAAGCTTTTGTACTCACAGTTCAAGCGGCATAACCCTGTTCAATGCAAGAGAAGGTACAATTCGACATTGGTTTTTACTTTTTCAGGCGCGGTTCGAGAAAACATGCATCGAATGACAAGTCCACATTCATTCTTAAGACCAGTCCTGAAACAGGTGAAAGATTTGTATGCCAAGCTGTCGACGAACTGACAAAGAACCACCAAGGTGACTGTAGGGAAAGTAATACGCAGTATGCCAGAAATGCCTGGCGATAGCAAATGTACAGTTGCGTCAGTATTTGAAATTAACATCTCTCATCTTCATCCAGACCGCGAGTCTTTGTGGGGCAAGCCCAAACCTAGTATGATTTCTAATGAGGAGGACAGGAACGTTGTGGGTGTATAGTAGAGCCCCATCGGAAATCTATGTTGGGAAAATTTATGAAGGGCTCAGTACCAGTACGCTTATCGCAAATCATACACAACCCTCAGAAGAGTAACGGTGCCAACGATCCTCACCAGGAAGAAATATGCTGTCTCCCAAATTAAGTCTGTGACAGGTCATCCATACATGAGCAGTTTAGCAATTTATCAGAGGGTTTCAGAGGAGGACAAGTAGAGATGGGTCAGGACTCTCGGTAAAAGTGTTAAGCCAAAGTGTACGTCTAGTCTAGAGCCCAGTGCAAATTCAAAATCAACTCAGCGAAGTGCAACGATTCAACATGAACAGAAGCACGAGAAAGCACCTCGTCAGCATGCTCCAGACCTCCAGCATCTCCTGTAGGCAGTGAGCCTAGGCCTGCGCTCTACCAAAGACTAATACACGTGCAAGCAAACAGTGTAATGTACATCTTTGCCTCCTGCACAAATCTCTCAATTGAACCCGATCATCACAAGATTTGCTTAACTTGATTTTTTTTCTCAAGAGAATACGCCTAGCAGTCCAGAATTGCAACCCATTGACTTAGATCTGAGTCCTCTATCCGAGACCTTAAAAATGACCTAGTTTTGAACAATCAACTGAAGTCAATATTGTCGCACGCAATACCAGGGAACATCAAGGTCAGGTAGGCCTTTTTGCATCCTCTAAACGCTAAGTCAATGTTTTTTTTTCGGAACACCTCACCACACACTAAGGGTCTGCCTATTTTCACCGGGTGCACAATCAACAACCTGGTTATCAATGTTCAATCAAAGATTAAATACAAAGAAAAAAGATAACTGTACAGTGTTTGAACTTTTAGAATTAATTTCAGCGTTTGAAAAACTGATTTTTTTTGGAATTTTGTCTTTTGAACGTTCTGCATTTGATGGTTTCTTAATTGAATTTTTACGGAACTTTTACTTAGATAGGGGGCAAATATGACCATTTAAAGGCAGCTACTATTGAAGGAGAGAATATGTTATTTATTATGGATTCGGGAAATGGAGCATGGTAGCACATTGAAAAGCCACTGGAAAATAGGTAAGTAAATATTGATATTTTTCTGAAATTGATAGACCTATGAAGTTTAGGTCTTCTGTATTCATGTCTAATGATGTAAAATCGTTACCCACTGTTATGTTAATGCATACGGAAAATACCTATGGTTGGGGGGCGTATCACATTCGGCCTGCGGCCTCATATGATACGGCACCCAACCATAGGTATTTTTTCCGTATTGCATGAACAAACAGGGGATAACTAATAATATTTACCATCAATATAAAGATACAGCCTTTTACGATATTCTGAATTATTTACTGGACTTAAAAAACATATATTTATGCAACTAGAATGTTTTCCTGAAAGGTTTGTGTAATTATTTTAATCATTGTTCATTATTTCAAGTCGTCAGTATCCCATGAACGTTCCGTTATTCAAGATGAAATTATGGCGAATTTTAATGGGCCCTTGAAATTTCATTACATCATAATTTGGAGTTTGATAAAAGATGACATTTGATATATAGGTTACTGAGAACGTGATTAATTTTAAGCCTTTGTTATCAGACTGCCCTGCTTTTATGCCAACAAATCGCAAATTCGTCTATTTGCATCGGTTGAGAACTCTGATGAAAAAATATACATTTCCTAATGTAATTTACCAAATAAACACGTTTTAAAGATTTTTTTCTATATGTTAAAAAATTGACATTTAAAAGAGAAATTCGTATCGTATTGTCTTTTAGTTTTCGGACAAGAAATCAGTTTACTTTCGGAGGAAACCGCCAACTTCTTCCACTTTACCTAAAATTCATGATGCCATTGAAATGTACAGTACGGGTCTGACCCGGTGTCTAAGCAAACAAAAACATTTGAATATTGCCCATTAATATTTGAACATGTTAAATATATATAGTCTCAGAAAGGTTGGGAAACCATTTTTTTAAATTTCTTTGAATATTTCTATATATTTTATATCTGAGACCCAACATAACCATTAACATTCATAAGATGTTTCACGTTATGCTGTTTGCTGATAAAGTGCAGGACTCATCCATGACTATAAGACCATTGTAAATGAGTTCGAGCCCCGCTGCAGTCAATGTGTTTAAAGTATGAGCAAAGTATTTAATCTCAAATGCCTCGTCAACCCAAGCGAAATCTGGGGAAATATTATGGAGAATATTACAATCTAAGTGCTGAGAGTGATGTGCGCTTGGCCAGCTGCGGGCCTAGATGGGGCGAAATGATTGTGACGATTTCCTAGCGTAATAATAATTGGCAACAGCGCATTGAGACGTTTCTTATACGTTTATGCGGTGTACTAACGTATTATGTTTAAAATGTGGACGGGAGGAGGGAAAATCCAGGAGGGGGCAAATCCATAATACAAGGTCAGAAATGAAAAATGTTTGTGTTGCTTTAAAAGGGTAACGAGAGTGTCCCTCTTGTTACACGGATTAAAAAGGTATAGCTTGCATTACCTACAACTTATGGTTAAACTTAGACTCGTCAAAAGTCACCACCAGAGGTGAAATCGTTTATATTGCTTCGATTTCTTTAAAAATGGTCTCAATAGTTATATATGGCAATGGAACAGGGAATAAACTGGATTACGTTCTCGTCCACAAAAAAAAAGAAAGAAAGGAAGATATTAAGAATCTATATTAAAATATTAAGATCAACTACAAAATACCAAGGAGAATATCAAGAACAAATTGAAGAACAAAGAGCAAGACAACGACGAAATGCAAAAGTACTCAGTACACACTTAAACGACGGGGTCAAAATATCAACCATTTTCGTGGTAACTTTTATTTGACACTAGTCACTGGTTAAAATCACACGTTCGAGGTCATTTATTTTTTAGCATCAATATTGAAATGACCCCTAAACGGGTCTCAATTTCAAATGACCCTTAAATATAGTAATCTTTGACCAAACGAGGTAGTTGAGTATCAACAAAATTTGGGGTTATTTCTTATCAAGGATCTTTTTTGCTTCCTGATTACCAACATGACTATTAAAATATAGTCAATTTTGACCCAAAAAGGGGGTTAGTTTTCAAAAAAATATATGAACGGTTATATTTAACCACTATTGGGTTCATATTTTTGACCAGATCAGTTGGGGGCAAATTTGGACCAATTTGTAGTCGTTGCATAATTGACAGTAGCCTACTTGGTCAAAATGACCTTAAGGTTTTTTGACCACGTTATTTTTAGTGTGTATGTCCAACTATTTCGTGTTAATCTTTGCACTGACGGTGATAACGTATTGTTTATCTCCATTCTGAATTTCAAGTAATGAGATCACATTTTACTTAAAATACGTCAATTTAAAAAAAAATCGCCATTTTGAATCGGTACAAGACTGTATAGAAACCGGAAAAACGAGCGGAAACGGAAGTAACCGTGCTTAGTTTGAAAGTCTTCCTTTAGAAAAATACTGGTCTCGGGAAAACAGGGATAGGATAGGCTGGCCGGCTAGCTCAAAAGGACACGTAACGGGGAAATTTTCCGAAATGATTTGTTTTATAAGTTATATGTTGCCTTGTGGCTTTGAGTTACAACAGAGGACCAAGTCAGCTCATTTACAAAACCAATGACAAGCCGAAGAGTCACCAAGAAACACAAAGAAATCTCAAAATAATCCCCGTTGTTAAGAAAAGAACATTAAGAAGGTATGACGCCGAAACGTTTTACTAGGGAGCTAGGACCACCTCCTCCTTTCTGCACCCCCCCCCCCATCACTGAACACCCCACCCCGCTTTTTTTTATTTTCCTTTTCTTCCCCCCCCCCCTGCCTCATTCTTTTCCCCCGCCTTTCCCCCAGTGTTGTCCCCCGCTTGTGTTATTTATTCAAGATGGCGTCCAAGATGGCCGCCAACTAAGTGGTTTTTCACTAAAATGAATTCAAACAATATATAAAAAAAACTTAATTTTGTTCATAAAACAAAATCAACAGATCACATATTAGTTGCGTATCAATTCACATATCATTTTGCCTAACATAATTTCATCACATGTTTTAAATTCAAAATGGCGTCCCAGGAATGGGCCGCCAGAAATAGCGTTTTTCACTAAACTATTAAACAAGTTTTAAAACTTAATTGTCAAGAAGATCCAATTAGATGAAAGTCTCAGTTGATAAGATACAATCTTTTCCTAAATACTGTCATTCACTATTTTTAAATTCAAAATGGCGTCCAAAATGGCTGCCGGAAAGATTTTTTTTTACTATAATGCATTGAAACAAGAGGTATACGTAATTGTCGAGTAGTTTTCAATGAGTTTTCAGATGATAATACTAATCTGTACCTAAATTTTATGCACATTTTGAAATACAAAGTGGAATTTCAAAAGGCCGCAAAATGGAGGCCAAAGGCCGCCAAGTGGACTTTTCCCCATTATATTGCGTCACAACAAAAATACACATCACTATACAGGACATCATTACAGCGAACATATCTACAGAAAAAGGATATATAAAGATATATATACGTATAAGCTTATTTTGTTGTTTTGGTATTTTACATTGTGATATCTTAATAGTTTAAAAATTAAAAAATTTTAGGGGGAATTTTGTTTCCCCTGAACGGTATCTTTTGTTTGCGCTTTAGTCGTCAAAGGAATGAATCTTATTTTGCAAATTAAAGGTAATCCACTAGACTAACAACGGAATATGAGTATTAGTAATCTAACTAATAATAAGAATAAGCCTATGAATAATTCAAATTCGCCGCCTAATTGTCTGTTCAAAGTAATTATTACATTATGTATACATATATATAGGTTACATTGTGCTAGTTACTACTGTATATCTAATAGCGGTGTATTGGGTAGTTTCTTTTCATAAAAACGGTTTTTGAGCTTGATTTTTATCACAATTGAGGTTTTTAAGAAATGTGGTCAATAACAATTCATTACCTAAAATGTGGGGGTCTCTGGAATGGCTTAAAATGGGAGTCTGTGGAACTGAATCGGCCTGAAATGAGGGTCTTATGGGCGGCACTTATCTATACCACCTTTCAATGTTGAAGCCACCCCGGGCCCTACATAGCTTTTTAACAGGTAACCAGTTTTTGGTAGAGATAAGGTGCTCACCCTCCAGGATGTCGCCTGACACTTAATAATTAAAGAAATGTGTATTCCTATTTTTACCACTATCAAACATGGCCCATGTCACGAGCATTTGGCAAATTACAAGAAACCCATATATGCGTTTGTCCAAAACGAAAATAATAAACAACCATCACTGGGTCCGAGCATAAAGCCGTCCAACCCGCCCCCCGGCCTCTCCCCGCTGCATAGGGGTGGGGGAGGGAAGAAGAAGAAATTACCGCGAAACCGACGGGGCGGGACAAGGAAGTGTAAGGAGCAGAAGGGTATCTCATGATGGAGGAATTTTGTCAACGCATTTCCAAAAGGAGCACAGCCGTTCAAGGATAAACCATCGGGGGAGGGGGGGGTGCTTTTTACAGTTTACCATTGACCTTGACCGTCAGCGCCACTGGAAAAATAAGTTTCACCACCCCGATCACCCCCCTCACCCAATCCCTCTGTTGTACCCCCCTACCGGTCTCCTTTTCCGTTTTGATTGGTCGCCCCTACCCCTCCCTGCCCCCCCCCTCTTTCCCCCTTCCTTTTTATTTTTCATGCAGCAAACTTTCAGGTCCGGGCCATCTGTTTTTGCTGTAACTAATGCTTCTGTTCCTCCGATTTCCCGGTTTATTCGTATGGGAAGGTGCTTTAACCTCCCCAGTTAAGATATGTTCCGTTCACCATAATTTTCTCCGCTCTCTGTTGTTCCCTTTTATCAG
Organism: Ophioderma brevispina; assembly: GCA_023653785.1. Lineage (NCBI taxonomy): Eukaryota > Metazoa > Echinodermata > Ophiuroidea > Amphilepidida > Ophiodermatidae > Ophioderma > Ophioderma brevispina. Next base: position 14,652 of record JAMKCH010007169.1, read on the forward strand.
TCAAATATTGCCTATGAGAAAAGGAACTAGCCCTCTAGCGCGCCCCCTACAGTGAAGAAGCAAAATAATGTGCTTCCTTAATGTTGCCAATATCCAACATGGCCCATTCACTAGAAGCGTTTGCAGAATTCTCACAATAAATCCCATAGGGTCCTTTGAATCATCTACAAAATATCATATACCCTTTCACGCTGGCCGATCATAAACCGGCCCTCAGGGGTTTGTCAACACATTCCAAAAGTAGCTATAAATATTCCATGGAATAACCATCGTGGTGCTATTAGAAGTTTACCAAAGACCTTAACCGTCTAGCCATTGCTCAGCACGCTCAAAAAACACATGGAAATTATTTAATTCAACTCCGAATTGCATGCTTCTGCGACAAAGAGCAAATCATATAACTCAGCGACGTCCATAACTCTGGATACAGCTTCCTTTGATGCAGTGGGTAGCATGAGTATTTGGAAATGCAATCTGGGTTTAATATATTTCTTCACATTGTCCTTGAGGTGATGACACCGATTGCTGGTTGATGTTGGTGTTGATGCCATTTCTAGTGGCATCAAAATGGTCAATGTCCTAGTAAACTTCTAAACGTACCCCCCCCGATGGTATCCTTGGAACGGCTGTAGCTCCTTTTGGAATTCGTTGACAAACATCCTCCAATATGAGGGCAGGTTTATGCTCTGCCAGGTGATGGTTGTTTTATTTTGTACTTTGGACAACGCATCTATGGGTCTTGTATTCTGCAAATGCTGTGAATGGGCCATGTTTGATGTTGGCAACAATAGGAATACACATTTCTTTACCTAATTCCTTGCAGGCGACTTCCTGGAGGGCGGATAACCCTTATCTCTGGGGGGAAAAAAAAAAAACCTCCAAATTTACTGTTAAATTAATCTACTTAGGGCCCGGGGGTTTGCTCCGCATTGAACTTGGTATGGGCAAGATGGCCGCCCATACGACCTCATTTTCAGGCCGATTTTCATTTCCCCCCAGGGACTCCCATTTAAAGCCTATATAAATTCCAGAGACCCCACATTTTATGTAAGAAGCTGTTCTGGACCACATTTTACTTAAAATACCTCAATTTTTTGATAAAACAAGCTCAAAAAAAACCCTTTGTTTCTGACAAGAAACTTACCCAAATACAAGTATTATGTATATAGTAACTAGCATGTACCCTGTATATATGTATACATAATGTATAATATTACTTTACAATGACACTTAGGGTGAAATTTGAATGTTCATTAGGCTATATCTTATTGATTATGTTAGAATTACTTAATACTCATATCTTTAGTTAGTCTAGTGGATTATCTTTAATTTGCTAAATTATATTCATATCCTTTGACTGAATAAAGCGCAAACAAAAATACCATTCAGGGGAAACAAAATTTCCCCCAACGATTATTAGTGCTAAGAAAGCGAATTTCCCCCTAACCGCCACACATAAGCCTTATACGTATATATATATTTAATATATCCTTTTTCTGTAGATATGTTCTCTGTAATGATTTCCTTTATAGTATGTGTATTTTTTGTTGTTTGTGACGCTTATAATGAGGAAAAGTCCACTTGGTCGGCATTTTTGGCTCCATTTTTGGCGGACTTTTGAATTCCACTTTGTATTTCAAACATGTGAATAAAATTAATTTAGTCAGAGGTAATTCTTAAATCATCTAAAAACTCATTGAACCTCTCGACATACGGTTATACCGCTTGTTTTCAAGGCCGTATAGTAAAAACTCTATTCCGGCACCATTTTGGACGCCATTTGATTTAAAATATGTGAATGGAATTATTTAGGCACAGATGTAATCATTATCACCTGAGACTTTTATCTCATTGGATCTTCCTTTGACAATTAAGGTTTTAATAACTTGTTTTAATGCGTTTTAGTGAAAAACGCTATTCTGGCGGCCATGTTGACGCCATTTTGATTTAAAACCTGGTGAATGAAATTATTTAGGCACAAATGTTATTTGATCTAATATGTTGATCTTGTTGATTTTTCTTGCATTATTTTTTATATCTTGTTTAATTCTTTTTAGTGAAAAACCCCTATTTTGGCGGCCATCTTGGACGCCAACTTGATACACCCCCTTGGGTCCACTTTTACATTTTGGGAACATCCTGATTATGTTTTGGGTCATAAAAGAACCTAAAAAAGTTGGTTTGGTTTAGGGAAGGTCGGATTGGGTTAGGAGTTTTCTCTTATGTATTTCTGGGGGGGTGCAAAGGAAGTTGTCCTAGCTCCCCTAGTATTTATCCCCTTGTTTCAGTGAAACTGGTCGAATGAACATCGCATGAAACATAACTTTCGTCATTTACCGACTATAAGCCGACTGAAATTACCGAGTAATGCAATACCTATTAGGTGGTGATTAATCCACATTAAATAATGCAATTATCAGTACTTACATGGCATTACTCTAAATACTTGTAACTCTCGAACAACGTGGCAGGACATCATACGTTCTATAGAACCGAATAAAATAAGCAATTTATAATGTAAAAAATAATAACTTAAACGGTTCCTTGTAAAGAGTAACTTTCACTCTTGTCTCCAACTGGTATAACACACACTACCACAGACAATGCCAGTGATGTAAGGACAGGTCCCTCACGGCTCACATAGGGGGTCGGGCGATAGAGGTCAGGCCGATTCCTTTTTTATGACTTTCGAAAGGTTTTCTGTTATTGTGGTCAAAGTTTTTGGTAAAATTCCAATTTCCCGCATGCAATTTTAACAATAATGTTTAATTTTGTTTGGTTTGTTTTTGTCTGTTGGTTATCATTATACACCCACAACTCTTTCATTACCTAACGGGAGCATCCCACACCTTGAAAAGTTTAGCTGCGGTGCTAATGCGAGTGCTCAGATACGTTTGTACGATAATGTTATGTACGAATGCGTATGTTAATTGTTCTCTTTTCTTTTCTCCAAAGATTCGGTCCTCGTATGGACAACGCAATCTACCATAGAATCAAGGTATGGAAGCAGCTTCCCACGTCAACTTCAGAAGTCGAATTGTCAATATGCAAAATTGTCTTGACAATCTCACACACCATCTTCTGCTAAGGTGCAGGCACCTGTATTGGTCGTGTTCTACGGAGCGCAATTTCGTCAAACAACGTCTTTTTCCCGATAATATTATCTATTTTCCGAGACTATTTTCCGACCTATACCCAAACATCGGAGCGGATGGCAGACTAGTGGAATCTAAAAGATTCAAGATTCATTTATTTGCATACATATCGTCAATGACATCAATGTATATTACAGTATATTATATATTCTATTACCCCTCGGCTGCCCCATTATTGACAATGCAGCATTCTGATTGGTCAGTTTACCGCCCATTATTCTGCATAATGGGTCGCCAATGCCTTTTCTCATCGATACCTTTTTTTGGTAAATAATAGAAATAAAGGGTTTGCAAGTTATTTATTTATGGCTCATAATTATCCCTCGGGCCGGAAAAATTAAAATAATGGACTCGGCCTGCGCCTCGTCCATTTTTTATTTTTTCGACCTCGGACTACATTATTTCCCCATAAGGAACTGCATCACCTTTATTTCTGTAAATAATACAATGAAACATTTAAACTGTACTAAAATGACAGTGAGGGATATGATATGCAAAAAAAAATATGAACATAAATGAACATCCCGATAGGGCTTATGGTTATTGCGGGCCTGTATCAGATTTTAATACATATATATTAAATAAGGCACCAGGGACAGGGACAGAATTCAGTGAAGCAGCCAGACGTTTGTACCCATCTCTGGCTGGATCATATTTGAAACCACTTGTGTTTGGACACAATAAATGCTATTGTGAGGATAAAGATTCCTTCAGGGCATGTGTTCATACCAAAAATAATAAGCTAAAGATGTAATGGGATAGATGTATTATAATATAATGTTTTGTTATCACACAGATAGAAATCTTAAAACCCCCAAGACTATATTGTGGGAATATTTTATTATATAGTTTTCTTAGTTAATACCTACACTGTAAAAACTAGTATCCAATTCTCAAAATATTTGTCCGTCCCGATATTGATCTAATCATGATCGATTGATGAAAATTTTCGTCAGGGCAGTGATATACCACACAATCGTGTCATTCCTGCCCATATATACCTGTACCATATTGAATGAGGTAACACGTCGATAGGGCACGAAATTGCACTCATAAATCAAAATGTCGCCAATGGCAAAATGTGTTCCGTCCAACGAATATCTGAAAATGGTATTCCGTTTTCGTGGTAGTTTTCTGAAACCAGCTCTGTTTATAGATTTTAATCTCGAATCATCAGTGCATACTGTTACAAGATGTATGCATGGCGAGTTGGCTTCTCTGTTAATGAAATTTTTATACTGAATCTACCGAAAGATTCCCTTGATTTACAGTTTACAGCAATGGTCAGCCTTTTTTTTAATAAGGCATTGTTCCTATGGACTGACAGCAGGTTAAAGCAATAATAGCACATTTTTTTAAGATTTTTGAGATTGTTACACGGTTGCATTGGTAACGGCTAGTAAACTATTACCTGTGAATGTTAAGCTCGAAAATGTCTGTGTCGCAAACGAAGGAATTTTTGTAATAGAATAAATAATCTCGGAGATCCCGATAATACTTCAACGACTGGCTGGAAACGACCTTCAATAAAAATGCCGGTGTGAAAGTATCATTGTCCGGCAGGTACATATAGTCCAGGCTCCATAGAACACACGGATTAAGCGTGAAACTAATTTTTGCGTGAGAGTCACTGTAATCGATTACCCTATTGTTCACCATTGTTCCCGACTGTGAGGCCCGGAGGACCGTATCTCCTGCCACACCGGGATAGCGCATGTACGTGTCTACTCTCACCCTTAGTTGTATTATTGGTTTCATGCAAGTCAAGTTAGAGGTCATTTACTTGAGGTGGCACTATTTCATCGCGGACGGACATAAACTTAGCATTTCCAGCTCTGCCGTTAAGTACAATCTGGGATCCCAATTCTAATTACAAAATCGCTTATTTAATGATAAATACGCATTTTTAGCATTCTCGTTCGCAGGTGTAGTTTCCTAGACAATTACCAACATAACTGTGCAAAAATATCAAATTTTGAAAATTGGGGGCGCTCTTCAAAATGTGCTGTTATTGCTTTAAAATTGGTATTTAAAGTTGGGAAACTTAATAATTTGAATATATAGATGATGACAGTACCTTTTGTCGCACTCTCTAATCCTTTTTTAATCTTGTAGATAGAGGTAGAGATAGCATACAAACCGAATATGTATTTCTGTTTAAAATGGACTGAAGAGGACTTCAGACACATGGCCAGAATTTATTTGGAGCGGATTTTTAAAAATAATTTTGAACCATTTTTTAAAGATGTATTAAGGAGTGTATTTTCCTTCAATCTTTAAAATCCAAAACTATGTTTACCCACGTTATAAATAAATAAATAAAATTAATAAATAAGTAAAACTTATCGTACGTATGCAGAAAGTGATATTGACATTAAAATGGCTAAAATAAGCCATTCTGAACACTTTTTCATAAAGCTATGAGTTACGTGATCGACAGTTCTGACTTGCGCTCGACCTATGGAATGCCATTGTATGTGATCTGCGGCTTGTTTCTTAGGCATCATAATTTTAATATTTTGCTCTAAACAGAAAACAAAAATTCTGCCTCCATAATATCTCCTTAATTAAATTGTATGAAAGTTGAACGTATAGTTTTTTAACAATGTAATCAAATTACGGGAACAAATTTTAACTTTATGACCGCGATACACTGCCGAAGTCGTTTGACCTTGAGCCAATCGTCTTCATTCACTGGCCGTATAGCTTAGTTATTTCTCAGAAATCAATCCCTTGTCTTTACCATGATTTCTCCAGGGCGCACAAGCTTGTTCATCTTAATGCATGTACATGTACAACTCAATGAACTGTGCCCTTAGTAGATACGAATATTGTAACTCAGTTTTTTCTCGATCGTTGCCAAAGTAAAATAGAGATGAATGATAGTGTTTGAAACCTGACAGCCCTGCTGACAGCAAACATAACGCCGCGGGAAATCCTGTGAAAAAGATTTCCGAGAAAAAAGGCGTCTAACTCAGTGTCAGGCTCAAGTGGTTACAGAGACAAGACAAATTACAAACTTACAGTCACTTGAAAGTTTAATGCGTTCACTTCGTTGTTTGAGATAGCCGTCAAATTATCAGGAACACTCAAGTCATTTTTATTAAGGCTGAAAGGTGCTAAACTCCACTTCACGGTGTGCAGACTGATACGATTTTTCTCCTGAAATGTCAGCGCCAAACGAATAAAAGCAACAGAATCTATGTGTGCACTTTGATTTGTAAGAAATATTTGGATTATTTAAAGCTACTTAAAAATATACAAAAAATATCAAATGTAAACCAATTCATAAATATCAAACTAAACACATTTATACAAGAATATGTTGAATATTTAAAAAAAATGACATCATGTCTTGGACAAAAAAGGGAGCGAACCATTTCTGTTGAATAAATATTAGTCAAAGTTGAGTAAAAACTTTATGCAAAGTTGAGAATATTTTACTCAATAATGCCTAAGGTTTACTCAATGTTGAACCAGTTGTGAAGGCAGATATTCCTAGGCCAGGAGTACCACCATAGATATGTCTTGTTAAGCTTTTTATCATGGAGCAGATGTCGATCGATGACACCTTTTAAACTTCAATTTGGCCACAAACTCGCTATTAGTGGGTGAGCCAGGCATGTTGGTCGGTATCACAGGGGGGAGGCAAAGAGGCATTATACCAGGGCTACATCATACTATGACAGGCACGAAAATGTATGATGGCCATTCTGTAGGGGTATCTTAAGTGAGCTAGGGGCTCGCAAGAAATTATTAACAGGGGTCAAATTTAAAAGTGGCCCAATGTGTGATTGCATACCAAATGTGTTAGTATGAATCCCCAAGGATTTAAAAAAATATATGTTGTTTTGCTAGCTCCGACTTACCCCTATGGAGTGATAAGCCGAAAAACCGTATTATTAGGTCAAAGGTATTTAGCTTCTACACGGGTCAAAAATACTTAAAACAAATGCTTTAATTTCAGTGGAAATGGTCTATATTGTTTATAATTTCTCACAATAAAATAAGGAATAGTGTCGACCATCTGAGCAATGGGAAATTAACAAGTAACACACCTCATTAGTACTACCCATACTTGTAGGGGTTTAAGGGGTTGTTGGGTGTAACTTGGTAACTATACATTGTACATTGTCCAAACTATATCTTATTTTATGATGATTACATTACAAAAAAAATGAGACCATTCCAATGAAATGAAGTGTTTTTCATATTTGACAACGGAGAAGCTACAATTTAACCTTTGACCTATAATAGCGGTTTTAAGCTTATAACTCCATAGGGGTAATCGGAGATAGTACAAACTATACATTGTTATACTCCTTGGATCATACGAACAATGTGGTATGCAATTCAACAACATTGGGACACCTTTTCAATTTGGACCCCTGTATAATCTTTAGCGAGCACCTAGGTCGCTTAAGCTACCCCTACAGAATGGCCATCATACAATTTTTGGACTTCATAGTGTTAGGAACCCTGGTATCAGTACCTCTTTGCCCCCAGGTGATACCAATAAGGCCACATTTGATGGACTGGCTCATCCATATAGGGAAAATGCTATACATTCTTCGTTCCTCTTCTAATAAAAAATTTTGCGTCACCTGCGTGCATACAAAGTGTTCAGCTGGTAAATTATTCCAGCTACTCTCTAGGTAAATAATATTCTGGTATTCACACGGGACGTGTTGGTTTTACAATTCGTCGGATGACCTCTGGTTTTTACTCTCGTCTAGTTTGAAGATTTATGATTGGTTTCTTTTTCAATTCATGTAAAGATCTGTAATATGTCAGGATCAGATCAGATCGCCTCCTTCTGTCTTCTAGGGTCATGGGGTTAAAAATGGATAATCAGAGGAAGATAGGGCACGTACATCTTCATGTAGGAACAAGCAAAATAAAAGAAACAAGTACACTCTTAAATGGACTTTGAATTGTGATCAAAGGACTAAAAATAAACCAGAGGGGAAAACAATGAAGGAAAAATTCTTATAAAACTGTTTATGTAGCGCATCATGTTGTCTTTGATCATATGTAAGTCAGGGCGGATGTAAACCAGCACATATCAATCACCTTCTACCTCTCTGAAAGGGAAAATAGTTTCACTGGCACTTGGATTTACTATAGCTTGATTTTAAATCCCCCACACCAATTTCTTCTGATAGTTCGCAATAGTTCTTGATTGCTTCTCTCTCTGTCTTCGTCATATTCTGTCTTAAAGCATACGGCAATTGTTTTGAAGAGCGCCCTAATTTTCAACATTTTTTTGCCACATAACATAACAACCGGTTTTTTAAAGCGCCTTTTCCAGTGGATAAAAGCGCTTAAACAAAAAACAAATGAGAATAAAAGAATATTAACAATCATATGAGAGTTGAAACAAGTATGTTTTGACCAGACTCTGAAGCTCTCAACACTCGGACACTACGAGTTAGGGGAAGTGATTCTTCACAATTTAGCGGCAAGCCACCGAAAAGGCGCTGTCTCCACACATTTCCTTGTCTTGGGAATCAAAAGATTCAGCCTCTGACCAGGCGGGGTTGGTAAGCTGCACCAATGCGTGGTCTGTTTACCACCAGACAATCTTCATGTACTGGGGACAGAGTCCATTCATTGACTTGACACATAAAAAGGGTTGAATTTGATTCTTTCAGAAATGCGAAGCGTGGCGACCATAAGTAGTGGTAATATGAAGAGATCTTGGTTGTATGTAAATTAACCGAGCACATTTATTCTGCAGTTTTATGTAATCTAACCTAATTCTTATGAGTGGTGCTGGTATGTTGTGTTAATGTTTTTTGGTATTATCTAGGAACACATAACTGCGAACGCGAATGCTCAAAATGCGTACGATTTATCATAAAATTGGAACCCTTGATTGTACTTAACGGCAGAGCTGGAAATATAAGTTCATCCCGTCATGATTAAATAGTACCACCTCAAGAAACTGACCTTTAACTTGACTTTCCTGAAACCAATAAAACAACTAACTAAGCGTATAGTTTACTATACAGTTACCATCCAACCGTTTAAAAAATTTTTGGAAAATGGGGGTGCTCTTAAAAAAAAAAAAATGTGCTATATTGCTTTAACCTGCATTGTCCTTACGTAAGGTCTTGACACATATCTACGCCATGGACACAGAATGTTTAATCTAGTGAGAATACTATAACTGATAATTGCCACTTGTTTGCTTCTAAGCTCCTTTCACACCTTTGGAATTTTCTCATGTGTGGATTATGACAGCTTCTTTCTTTCTAATCATTCATCTGCTTTTTCTTATTTTCTACTTCTTTCACTAGTGCATCTTGTTTACGTGTTAGGTCTGTTACTTTACAATGCCATGGTAAATCCTCGGTTCCAGGTTTTTCATACTTCATTATCATACCATAGAGTTCGTAATTAATTTATGCACATTTCTGGTGGTATAACATTTGGCATATATTACGCACCATCGGATCTACATTTATTTCATTATCATACTTTCCACACTCTACATGTTCGAATTTAAGTTCGATATTTATCTGAGCAATCTTGGAGTGGGCTGAGTCCACTCTGCATCACTTTGAATTTTAGACTTGAGTTTTATTACGTTAGGAGTACGTTAGGCCTACCATCATGACGTCTAGGCTTTATTTACTTCTGAGGTCGCCAACTTGGATGTTACACTTATACAATGTCCAAAATCTTTGAAGGTAGACTACTCAAAAGCGAAGAATAAGTCTCTAATTCTCATAAGTTACTTTTTCTAACAGGAGAATATACACCCGGGAATCGACAGAAAGGGAAAAAACGGCAGTGTTCAAAGATATGACTCTCCATTCAGTTACGTGTTGTAGTAAGTGTCCGAACGGAGAGTAATGACTAATAAATTATATCCGATTTTGCCCTTATTAGGTTGCTTCTGGCCTTATCATTTGCAGGATATACCTGTGCTTGTTACAGACATGCAAAAATGTGATTTTTGATGATATTTTTCGATTTTATGATTTAGCAAATCACTGATAGTGTCTTTAACCCTCGTCTTACCGGTGGGTTACCACCCCCCCCCCCCCGTGAACTTTGTTCCGGTGCGCCAAAATGCCAAAAGCTCGCGTAAAAAACTTCTAGGTAATCATTCTCTCGTCTTTTCTGGTCATTTTAGCGAAAAAATGTGAAGGTAGCACCTTCACCGGGGTTAGAGTATATGCCGTCAAAGTTGAAGGGTACTAGTAAGTTGGGTAGTTGCCAGTATGGCTCTAAAACTTTATGTTTATGTAAAACTAGTCATCTGCCATCATTTAGAGCTGAAAACCGCATGAAAATTCGATATTCCTAACTTTTTAGTGCAAAATTGGATTTTCGCCTATTTTCTGTGGAAAATGCCAATTTCGCCGACTCGCGGACTTGATGACGTCATTGTGACGCCATACTAGGTATGTTGGTACTTATTTTGGTGTTAATGGAAAGAGGAGGACCATAGCTATCCACTGGTATCAAAATCATAAGCATCAGGTGCTTTATAACGAATTCTCAAGAGGGGTGGTAACCACCCCCCCCCCCTTGGTATAATCCGTGTTTTAAAAAAAAGGCTTGGTAAGACGAGGGTTAATAGAAGCATCAAATGGGGCAGAAAAGTTGACAACTCCAGGACCAAATCCCTGAGCAAGTCACGTAATGTGTTAAATAGTTAAGGCCTCTATTTATACCATAATTTCCAAACTTTGATCTTTACGTGATGAAAAGGGCGTATGCAAGCTTTACAATCAAATAAATTGATGTAATGCGCTGTCATGAAACTGAACTCTCTGACCTTGGCCTATAAATAGAATTAGGATTGTCGGGTGAGCGTGACTAGACGGCGAAGTGTCCGTATCACATGCAGGATCGCTAAACCGTTGCATCAGGCGTGTATGTGTGCATTATATAAGAAACGGACTGCATAAAAAGAAATGAGTGATTCGCTGCCGGTATTTCCGAGAAATCGTTGATTTCGAATCAATCACTTTTAACATTATTTCTTTTTTTAATTCATTCCCGGTCTTCACGATTTAGCCAAGGCTTTAGGGGACAACTTGTAGGAAGGTATGTTTGTCTCAAAAAACATCCTTGAACCACTATCTGTACTAACGTACGTTAGGCTAATGAAAGTTGAGTCTTGGTTCCCGTTTCATGCGTACGTTTCAACCTAGAATATTCATCAGATCGTTATTTTTTCCGAAAGTGATCTCTGGACTCTTTCGGGAAAAAATAATTTCTGAGAAATATTCATGGTTAAACTAACAAGGACATTGCTGAAACAAAGCAACCCTTTAGAACCTCTCAGGTGATTATTACAATGAAAAAAAATAAACTTCGAAACGTGAAAAAACATGATGACTCAATAAAAAAGATGTTGAGATGATAGGATTACCATGTACTGTGGGCTTATCGGTCGGTTAAGGATTCAGGCCAAAGTAGGAGTCGTGAGGCAAATTCTTCAACTCTTTTTAAAGGGCTAATTAAACATTTTGCTCTTGGTTTGTCTTTAAACCAAGCGAGCAAGCACTACCTGTAACACGGGATCAATAAATCATCGGATTAAAAACTTTCTGGCACTGACCTGCATTGACCAACAGTGTGTGGTTGCTCGCAACACTCTGTATTAAGTATTAATAAAATTTATGGTGTCGAACTACATCAGAAATACGTTACGTTATTTCAATTGTATATACCGAATTACATATTACTACCTTACTGTTAAATAACTATAAGATAAACAGTCAAAGATATCTTTTCAACAGTATGGTATCCATTCTAAATAATTACAATTAGATTGCAGGTTGAAAAAGTGTTGGCCCACAAAACATTGTTGCATTGCCTTTGCGAAACATTAACCTGCCAAGTGGTTGGCGCGAAAATCTGTGTACTAAAGATCAAGGCAGTACTTTTTATCATATTCTGTAATTAATACGTGGTATTCAAAATTCGTATTTGAGATCAAAAAAGCTTCACGGTGAATATCCCAGATTTAAGCGTGATGTCGTGCACCATAATCAAAACAGTTCATTTCAAACACAAACATTATTGGATCTTGTTTATGCTGTAATGGCTAAATCACAAGCAGATGTACAGTGTAGATTTAAGATCATCGCTGTAGTCCAGTTGCGGGAGACGGTATGTCAAATTTCCTCAAATACTTCCATTTTTTAACTATTTGGTAGTTTGTTTTTTTATTCAAGTTTAAAAGCAGTATATGGACATGTAACACACGTATCCCTCATTTATAAGTACAAAATGCATTTCCAATTGGTCGTTCTCTCCTTATCGCTGACTAATCTTTTGTTTACAATTGTGACAATTTTTCACAGTTTTACAGACAACACATTTTGGTGATTTAATGCATCGAATTGTCCAATAGTACTGTTAAATGTCAATCACTCACTTAATATCGAGTATCGGCCGCCCCTGGCAGGAATCAGTGCGTCAAGACCGTCGCGGCATACTTTCCACACGGTTGTTTATGATGTCAAGAATAATAATGTGTATTTTTTTAACGCGCGCATATCCACGTAAAGTGCGGCAGCCATGAAAGGCTCAGCACATCAGAGAAACCATAATACAGAACAGATTTATGCCAAGAAGCTCGATTTTAGAAGCAGGGGGAAACCTGAGTACCCGGAGCAAACCTGCGAGGACGAGTATAGACTGGAAACCAATTACAAGTAAAGCCTTAGAGAACGAGCACCTACTGGGGATCGAAAACCGGGGACCTCATTGGTGAAATGCGAGGGAAGACACACTGCGCCAACCCGTTCCCCCGCAATGGAAGAGCGTCCCACTCTCTTGTTGAACGCTGCGCAAACGTTCCCCCGCAATGGAAGAGCGTCCCACTCATCGGTCAGAAGTTGAGCTAACTCCTGTAGAGTTTGAGGAAGATTTCCTGTATTGCGGACCAGCTCGGGCATCCAAGGCATGCTCTATAGGGTTCATATCAGGGAAGCAAGCAGGCCATGTTATCTGTCCACCTACTCTGCCTCAAGAAATGTTCTACTACATCGGGTACCGTTGTAGTCTTGCGGCCGAAATTGCGGCAGTGGTTTCCGAGAATGTCCGGTACATGACGGCGTTCATGTTCCATCTGACACCACGCGACGTTTTTTCCTCCTAATGACTAACACCCCCACCTCACTTAGCTGGCCAGCACCTTGAGTCGATACCTGATTACAGTCTATCTCGGAGGTTCTCACCAACGTGAGCCATGCCGAGCGTAATCATGCTTCTTAGCCCAGCGAAGTCGAACAACTCTGTGCGGGACGGTTAAGGCGTGAACAATTTGGTCTTGTCTTGCTCGCTAACCATGTCGAAGCAATCTCCGATTTAACGTTTGTCGGGAAACATTGATTCCATAGTGTCCCAGACAACATTACAAATGGCCCAAGATAAGCCAATATTGAAATTTTATTGGCCCAATAAGGGCTTAATATTGTACCAAGATGATTTGCATGCATTGGCCCTAGAATGGGCAATATTGGCAATACAATAAAGCCCATAAAGAGCCAACCTTGGCCCAATACTCTGATCAATATTGGGACCAATTTTTGCCCAATATTATTTTCGCCTGGAAATTAATTGGCATACATTAATCCAATTAAAAATGAGCACTTAATTAGCCAAATTAAGTAAAATTGCATTCACTACCAAATATAGGGACTGGGACCCCTCCGTCGTGATACAGGGAAAGGGTTTGCAGTACTACTATTACAAAATAGGTTGTGAGGGAAGTATGCAAAAATGTGTTGAAAACATTGGATAATTACCTTTTCATGAAAATTACATTCATGGTGGTTCAAAGTATATCTAGTTTGAGTTAAATATGGTTTTGTTTACATTGCTTCCCTAACACACTATCTTGAAATATGCAACCAAACGAATCATACTAATTATATTAGTGATGAAAAAGTTGCATTTATCACTTCAGAAAAATAGAATCGTCAAAAACACAACCATTTTGCTGGGGAAAAATGAGAGGTTTATTTGAGACAGCCCACAACTTACACCATCGAACCATGTTGAGTGCCATGGAAACCAATATTGCTCCAATAATATGTCACAAAATAATGCCAATGCTATATTGCCAATGGGGAACCATATGGCCTCGATATGTGGTCGACAAGCTAATGCCAATGCTCTTTTGCCAATGGGAAACCCATATTGGCTCGATATTGTCGACAAGCTAATTGCCAATGCTAATTGCCAAGGGAAAACCCATATTTTGGCTCGATATTGGTCGACAAGCTAATGCCAATGATAATATTGCCAATGGAGAACCAATATTGGCCGATATTGGTCGACAAGACTAATGCACAATCCACATATTGCCAAGGTAAACCAATATGGGCCAATATATGTATGTTGTCTGGGGTCTTCTTCACAAAACGACGAAGAGGCTGTTGGCATTTATGAGCTGTGTTACGGACAGATTAAGCCAGTCGGCTATCTCGTCTGGACCACAGTGTTTAAAGTCTCATTTATTATGACCCAAAACGCGAAAAAACAAAAAATATCACGGCGACACATTTTGACGACTAATAAGTTGGTGATTATGCCACTAATACATCCTGTTGTAAATTTATGAAATTTCATTGCGGGCAATATGATTTTTCATCAAATCTAGTTTACACGTCTTTCTATGGGAAATAAGAATATAGAGGGCGCTATAACATACAAATTATGACCTTTGCAGGCCTATATGGCAAAATTCCCGCAATGGATTTTTCTGATTTTTGCGGAGGTAATAGGGCTTGCATGTCCCTACTTATATCAGTTGTCAAAATTGTGTCGCCATTGCTTAAAATTGCTCTAAAAATAAAAGAGACAATTTGCATGGGGTCAAACAGCTGTGGGTAGTTAATCGTGGTCGTCCTGGAGATTTTCGTGGTCTCAAATGACCCTCCTCTCGATGATGTCTGAGGATTTTTTCAGACCGTACTCTCCCGAGGAAATCGGCGACTTTGGCTTGTTCATACCATTCCCGTCGGAGTGCAAGCACTCTTCGGCGTATTGACAATGCCGTTGGAAGATGCATAGCCTATAGGGAACCTCTGTGTCAATTTTTGTTTTAACGGTAACAACCAACTCTGAAAAATGTTGGCTCGTTGGACACAGGCTTGGAGCAGGGAAAAGGAACAAACAACAGACCTGGCCTTTTGTAGCTCCCAACAAAAAGCATTGTCGTAATTCAAAATTATGCATGGATTCACTTCACCTGGGTAGTGGGGACTCATTATGTAATCATTCACCTACTCTAATATGATTACTGAGGCGTTCAAATAGATATACGTTTAAAGGTCCATCCCAGGAATGAGATGATAAGCCTTCCCCAAATCTTTGTGAGACATTCCACTGCAATTAACAGGCCAGAAAACGAATACACTACAGTGACATCATTTGTGAAACTATTGATTATCAGTCAGTATCATGAATAGATTCACACCAGTCACCTGGAATTTTCTATTACTCTCTGATAAATCAATGGCACCACAAATGATATCATCACCAACACAAATATTGAATGCTTGCTGTCCCTCCTTGTAGACTTGACACAAATCACATCAATTCTATTTGCATTTCCTGAGACCTTTAAGATTGTTCTGAATAAATTATTCCAACTTTATGAGCAAAAGTGTAGGTCGTTGACCTTAGTTTCTTCTGAAAATGCGATAAATTGAGTAGAAATGGAGTTAATCAATAAATTACGGATTTTGGTTCTGCACAAAGTTTTTAGGTCAATGATGAAAAATACAGCCAAAGTTAATTGAACACACACTATAAAAGCTCAAGATTTATTTATTTGTGGACGAGGATATAGTATTTTGTACTTACGTCATGAAAAAATACTCAATATGAATCGGGGAGGTGATAACACCTAAAATCTTTTCAACTGTTAACTTTGTGCGCCAATATAACAATGGACCTGTACTACATTATAAGCAATTATATACGTGGTGTATGAAAAAATAATTGCTTTAAATTTCGTGAGGGATGTATTCTACTTTTCAAGAACAGGATCAGGATTGACTCCCTGGGTAAAAAAAAAAGTAAGGGGCCCAAAGAATCCTAAACTTTGATGTCAGCATCGGCTTAACTCGTAATCATGGAATCTTAAAGGGATTTATCAATGGAATCCCAAGTTTGCATACGTGACATACTAAAAAAAGCCCCCCCCCCCCACTTTTTTTAAAAAAAAAAAAAAAGAAAGAAAACAATGGTGCAGGTTTCATTCAACAAAGTGAAAGAATTAAGTGATCAAAAGTGCAAAACCAAAGGCCACCCAATGGTATGGTCAAAAACGCTTTTGAAGACGTAGTCGGGCTCCTTGTCACTGGCTCATTTTATCGAGATTAGGAAAACTATGCATTTTCTGAAAGCTTACGGTTCACCGAATAAGAACATCAATGTTGGCATTTTTAAATTCCAATATGGCGGCCCTGGCCGCCTTTTTTCGCCCATATCTCGGTCTCTGAGACCAGAAGAAGCATGGTTCTGGTGTCTATACCAATGTTTTAAGGGTCAAGGAATCCAATAAGATCGTTGATAACAACATCAGATCATTGGTTGTGGCGGCCATATTAATTTCAAAATGGCCGCGAAAAGAAATATATTCATGTATTTTGATAGCAACATTGGATCACTTGGTTATGGCAGCCATCTTAAATTTCAAAATGGCCGCTATAGCAGTGAATTATTTACAGACAGTTTGCCTACAAAAAATGTGATAAATGTACAAAGTCTTGATATATGTCTGTTACCTACCATGCTTGTAGGAACGTAATAGCTGGCAATTTTCTTTTCCAACAATCTCAAAATTTTAAGATGGTGGCCAATATGGTCACCTTTATAAATCTTTTACCATTATTATCTGTTTAGTTACATCATCCAGAAAGTATAATAAAATTGTACAGACTGTCCCAAAAAAAACTATACAATCAAAGATTAATTTTTTTGGCCAAAAATTTAAGTTCATCTCATCTGGAGGT